>JABUQX010074606.1:20000-25000 GCA_015478945.1 Trachelipus rathkii | reverse complement strand
GTATATATTATATATATCATATATAGAAATATATATATTATATATATATATATATATATATATATATATATATATATATATATATATATATATATATATATATATATATATATATTACAACTGTTAGTCGAACTCTGAACCTTAATGTTTGATGTAAACCGCACATAGTCTGTCGTTGTTGTTTTTGTAGTTGTTGTTGTTGTTGTTGTTGGTGATGAACGTGACGTTATAGGATTTACTTTCATGAACGTTCAGGATGAACAAATTCATACACATAAACCACGCACATTTGTTAACGATGACGTAGCAGTATAGATGAACTCTAAGATGTTCACGATGAACGAATCTGTGTGATGAACGCTGAGCTCAGCTACGTTCATGTGATAGGCTACGTGTACTTAATACACGTCGAATGTACTTGATGGGACCAAAGGGGGGTAGGGGAAATATAAAAAAATATATATATATATATATATATATATATATAACATATATATATTTGGGAGGGAAGTATATATATATATATATATATATATATATATATATATATATATATATATACCATAAATTGTGCTCGGATTGGCAATCATTTGATGTTGAAGTTAAAAGAATTAAACAGAACCTAATAAACTGTAACCACCCTTTAAATTTAACAGCAAAAATAATAAACAAAACAAACAACAAACTCTATAGAAAATAAAAACGGCAGAATACGAGCAATATCTCTGAAAGCATTAACTATAATTTTAAAATTTCAAACGCAAAAGACATCGATAAAGGAAAAATTCCTAAGCGGTATTATCAACGCCCACATTATGTCTACAAGCAACTCAACAATCACAGTTAAACTATACCACAAACCAGAAAACTTTCTTCCTACTTCTCTACTAAGGAAACCTTTTCAATTAATCACCATTTCGCATGTTCCGAGTCTGACTGTTACACTGTTAATAGATTAATAAATAGAGCATACCAGTATGTATGAAAATGTATGTATAAATATATATATATATATATATATATATTTAATTAAAATATATTAAATTATAAATTATATATATATATATATATATATATATATATATATATATATATATATATATATATATATATATATATATATATATATATATATATATATATATATATATATACACCGCATAACAAGAAAACTATAGCTAATATATCAAAGTCATTTAAAAATTTGCACTCCTCAAGCGAAAAGCAAAAACGAAAAATAAGCTGAAGCCTTACACATTAAGGACATCACTTAAACAGACATTAACACTAAATGTTCCCTCCAGCCATTAAAATTTATAATAGAAAATTGCTACATCACACCACACTCTTAGTAACTTTGTGTTAAAACCAACTTCACTTCAATTGCTAGAAATCGAAACTCTGAACGACGCACTGAGGTTTTAATATGAAACGAATCTCAGGAACACCAACAGAATATAAAATCTTGCCTCATAGTTTCTTGTAAATTATTTTCAGAAATTAAATTAAAATTAGAAGAAAAAAAATTTCGTGAATACGAGCAAGCTAAAAGCCAAAAAAACTTATATTAAAACAAGTTGACTACTAGAATTTCTAAATAATATAATAATAATAAATGACAAAATAAAAATAATAATAATAACTCAAGAATTATAATTAATTAAAATAAGAATCAATAATAAAATACAAATAATAATAATACATAAATAATAATAATATTTAATAAAAATACATAATAAATAAATAATACTAAAAACGTCATGATGACATCATTTCATAAATCGGGTGGCTTTCATTCTTTATTTCCTGTTACTTCTTTTCCACATCTCCTTTTTTTCCTATCTCTTCTTTTTCCACTTCTCCATTTTTCAATAAATATACTCCTCTTTTTCTCATAATAAATTTCAGCACTTATCTCTTATATCTCCGTTCCCATATATATATATAATACTATTATAATAATAATATAATATATATATTATATTATAATATTATTATGTGATATAATATACGTATATAACAACTAATATATATATATATATATATAATATAATCCTATATAATTTCCAAACTGAATCTACTTATAGTGAGAGCGCATGCGTCTGGAATTTGGAGATAGGTCACTCCAACTGATTCTTTTTGTTATACTATATATAGTATAATATTATATATATATATAATTATATATGATATATATATATATATAATATATATATATATATATATATATATATATATTTATAAATATATTAATCTTAAATATATATATATATTATATAATAATAATATATATATATATATATATATATATAATATACTATATAAAAATTTTATTTTTATTTATTGAATTTATACCCCGAATATAAATTAATTTTAATATTTTATATATATATTGTATATATATTAATAATATATATAATATATATATATATATATATATATTATATATATATATATATTATATATATATATATATATATATATATAATATATATATATTATTATATATATGAATACTAATATAGTTATATATATATCGTAAATAGAATTTTTTTCTCTTTAGGTAATTACTGTAACTTCGGACAAATGATATATTCTCTTATGAAAATACATTTCTCAAGACACTTTTTAACAACCTTCTCATATTTTTAATCTAATTTAAACAGAGTCTATCAGAGTTTCGTTCTGTTCCAATCTTCCTTCAGGGTCTTCTCTTTCCTTCTTGGTCTTCTCTTTTTCCCTTCCCTTCTGTTTTTTTCCGTCCTTTTACTTCGGGTTATATATATATATATATATTATATATATATATATATATATTATATATATATATATATATATATATATATATATAATATATATATATATTATATATATTATCTATTTTATTTTATTATTATATTATTATTATTATTTTATTATTATTATTATTGTTAATTATTATTATTATTATTCATTATCTATTATTATTATTATTATTATTATTATATCATATTATTATATTATTTTTATTATTATTATTATTATATTATTATTATTATTATTATCTATTTATTATTATATTATTATTTATCTATTACGCGGGCCCTCTCATCATATCATTCAACATTCAGATTTCATGATTATATATTTATTTTTATAATTCACCGCTAGCTCTCGCTCAACATTATTATTTACCAGACCAACATAAAGTTCATATCATTTCACTGAGCCGTTAGCACAGTGGAGTACGACGTGAAGTCTTCTTAACTCAGCGATGAGGGATCGTATCTCGGTGGCGAGAGGCACTGAATCGTATCCCAGATGTGATAATTTTGTATGAAGGCGCCGCGAGGCGAGCTGAGCGCTTCACACGTCATTGTAGGCTATTCGAGGGCGCCCCGAAGGCCGTCGGCGAGGTCGAGAGCGGGGTGGATGGCAGGCAAACGACGGGGCGGTCCCCCGCAAAGGGGACACCGGGAATGCCGGGAACCCGGAAACATTAAGTACGGCGTACTTTAATCCACTTCCCAGATGTACTTTTAATGCACTTCCAGTGTTACTTACAGCGATGGACGTCCACCGTGAAAAGTAAGTTAGCTTCATGTAAGTAAGTTAGCTCGTGTAAGTAAGTAGCTCAAGAACCTACATGGAAATATAGGCTCGTGTGCACAGGTAGGGTTAGTTAAGCAATGTGCGCGGCTACGCCGCGCACATGGGAACGCTCGTGTGTGTGTGTGTATGTATGTGCTCACGACCTACAATGGAAAATATACTTCAGGGGGAGCGGACCCACAAGGGGTCAAACGGCGTTACATGAAATGTACCAAAAGATAGCCCACCCGTTGGGGGAACCGAAAAAACCTCATCGTCTTCCTGAGCTAAGGGGGCGCCGCGCCCCCCATAATTGGCGATTTGTGATTTTGTTACTACTTATATATAATATTTATATATTATATCTATATATATATATATACTCTATATATAATATATATATATATATATATATTATATAATATATATACTATAATATATAATATATTACTATATATATATCATATTGTTAGAAACTTAAAAGTTTTTTTTTACCCTTTGTAATATAAATGTTATCGAATAGTTATGCTCAATTGCTTTTATTTCACTAAATATAATGAATATTTCTATTCAAAATTTAATTTTACATAATCATTTTTAACTTGTTTAAGAAGGTTGTACGAAAAGGTTAAAGAAACATTCGATTTAGAAAACCGTTTTTTTTTATATAAAAACTTGAAAATTTATAACTAGTTCTTACGTATTTTATGCATAAAATTTTTATTTTTTTATTTTAAAATTACTACGATTGCTCGAAAATTAGATCTTTCAAACAATTTTAATTTTTAATAAAGAAAATAAATGTCTTGTCAATGTATTTTTTAATTACGTTTGGGTATTGAGAGAATCATCAAATCTTAAAGTTTTGAGATTGTAATTTTCTTATTATTGTTTAATTATAATAACAATGAGAAATTTACAATATGCAAAATACAGTTTAGTATTAAAGGGATAAACAGTCTTCTTTTTATTGCTGATTAAGAAATAAAGTAAAACTATAAAAAAATTATCTTCACAAAAGTATGTTTCAACGTCACATTCGAACATACGTAATACGATGTTCTCCTTTGTCAATAGTATTTGAAATGTCATTCGCATAAAGAATGAGAGCGCAGCGACCTTTCTATTTTAGTGGGGAGATAAAAAGAGGAAGAAAGAGCTGAGTGAGAGTGAATGGGTGGCCGGAGATTTATTGGGTGATACATCATGTTTTAAAGCTTTTTTATAATAGTATTTTGTCGTTGTTGAAACGTTTAAAGAGCTTTTATAAAAGTTTATAGGTGTATTTATGGATTTTCTAAATTTGTTTTTAAGTACATAAAACCTTGAACAGATGTATTAAGCCAATCATGAGAAAACACTGTAATGCTAATGAATTTAGAAGGTTTCTTAACAGACAAACCAAGCGAAAGTTAAGACTTGCGAGTCTC
>JABUQX010074606.1:0-7500 GCA_015478945.1 Trachelipus rathkii | reverse complement strand
ACATATTCGCTTTTGCAGTCTATTTAAATCCGTCAGTGTACAGGCCAAGATATTCAGCACCGGCGGAGGACGCAGAGAGGTCCTCAACACAAACCTGAGATCGGGTTACGTTGCATTGCATAACATAAATTATATTTCGTTGTGGTGTCTGATCCACACGCTTGTCTTCTTATTGGAGCTGTTGAGTTAGTTATTTCTTTCTGTCTTTTCATCCTGTTCCTTAGGAAATTGCAAGTCGCATCGTTCACCATAACATAATTGGCGACCTTGCCAGGATCTCTCTGTAAAGGGCAGTATTTGCCAGTCATATAATCAGGGGTTCGTAGTTTATACACAGCGTTAGCATTAGTATTCATCTTTTTCGAAGGTTTTTCTATTTTCCTGTTTAGGGTTTTTTTTGTAATTAAATTGTCTAGTTGTAAGATATTCTGTTGTTGTGTTGTAAAGCAGGGTTTTGTCAAATCATCTGTTGGGAGTGGTTGTCGCTGTTGTTGTTTGTGGAATCGAGAAAAAAAAAAAAAAAAAAAAAAAAAAGATTAGAAAAACAAAACAAACCAAACAGCATGGCAAACCAGCAGGACGATAAATCTTTCGAGTTGGGTACGTTCACGAAAGACCAGGATCTGTCCACTTCTTCGGAAAAGGATGACGAAGGCAAGCTGGATAGTGCAACGGGAGGTATGCCCGAGGTGGTAGATTTTAATCCAAAAATGATTTTCAGTGAGTTGAAGCGACTGAATGTGTCGTTGGATCAATCCAAACAACAACTGGCTGAAGAGCGTGCTGAACGGCTCAAATTTAGAAGAGGTGTACCAGTGATAGATCATCCACTGGTGGAGGATAACACAAAAATCTACAGACCAAGATTTCCATTCGAACATGATGGTCGTAATTTTTCATATATATCAGAGACGCCAAAGCCCAATGTGCGATTCTCATTGCCGAATGAATCTGACAGATTTGACTATTCTCATGTCAATTCTGTGCGCCTTCCTATGGTGTCCGGTTCTTTGCAATCTTCAAGCGAAGTAACATCCATTTACACTTCACCTATTACTGTCTCAACCACATCAAACTCGTATATCCCCCGTCCGGGAAGAATGCCGAATAATCAGGCTACACAAGATAATCCTTCCAGGTTGGATGATATTGAAAACCAACTGGCCATGATTACTAGATCTATAACGATGCTAACTCAGCTCATGACTAGGGCATACAAACCGAAAGCCGTACCTCCACGGAAGTTCAACTCCAAGAAAGAACATAATCTCCGAACCTTCTTTAGACAATTCGAGAGATATTGTGAGGTCACTTACCCGGATCAACAAGAGGATTGGATTACCGTTTTGGGAAATCATCTCGAGGGTAGTTATTCAGACCTTTACGACCAAATAATCCAAGAGGATACATCGTATCTTTCTATTAAGGAGGCTCTCCTCCAATGGTGGGACTATGAAACCGTAGTAAAGAAGGATAAAGCATCGCAAACCTTCATGTTAGCCAAAAGGAAGCCGGGAGAGACGGTCAATATGTTTGCATTAAGGCTCGAACAGCTTGCATATAAAGCTTATCCCGGTGTCTGTATGAGGACTCACGACAATTTACGTCGCGCTTTCTTGCATAATTTGCCGGCTGAGGTGGAACAGCGCATACATGAATATATTCTTAATTTTGAAGGATCTTCAGGACGAAAAATGCAGTTTGATCAAATAGTCAGGTTAGCAAATCAACACTGTAATGAATTGTTGCCTGATCAGTCAGATTTAGGTTTAAAGGAGCCCGAGGTAATCACGATTTCTCAGGTGAAGCCTCAGGTTCAGAGAAGAAACATTTGGAATGAGGTAGTCCAACTCTATGCCAAAAAGCCAAATGTATCAGCTACGGCAATAACCGTAATGAGAAGGAATTCATCATATATAGTGATCATGAGCCATTGCAATATTTGCATAATATGTCGTCTGCAGATGGGCGTATTGCCCGTACTCTTGACGAACTCTCAGAGTACAATTTTCAAGTTCGTCATATTAGTGGTAAGAAAAATATTCTGGCAGATGCGTTGTCTCGGTCACCTGTCCCAGTGGAGGAGGCAGCTGATGATGGAGTAACACACGAAGGGTGTTTCAATGAGAATTATATTCCTCCAGGATTTAAGCAGTTGCTCATTCCAGGAGGAGGAGACTCGCTTTTTAGATGCTTTGCATTTTGGCTGGAGGGCTCTGAGGATTCTCATATTGAAGTAAGAGAGAAAGTGGCCGCGGAATTATTAAAAGATCCAAAGAAATATAATCTTCAAGGGAGAAATATTCTTAAGCAGTTGCGCTCGTTATCCCACCCTGGGCAAGTACCAATCCCAGAGTTAATTCAAGTATTTGCAAATTTAATCAAGTGTAGGGTAATGGTTTACTACACGAGTGCTAAACCTATGATATATGGTGGAAATTTCTCTGACACCTGTCACTTATCTTGTGTGTCAGGGATACATTATAATTTATTAATTCCTGATAACCAATATTCAGAGGGACATAGTGTCCAAATAAACTTAATTAAGGTAGCCACTAGTACACCTAATACACGTACACATGTTTCTTTAATACAAAATTCTAGTATAGATATTGAAACAATTAAAAAAGAGCAAAGGACAGATAAGGTTCTGAAGACATTATCTAGAGTCGTTCGTGACGATTTACCTACTTTAAGGTGGCCTAAGTCATTAAATATATTCAAATTTATGAAGAACAAGATGATTGTTCAAGATGGCATTTTATATGCTGTGCACCGGGATGAAGAAAAATTCGTCATTCCCTTTTTCTTTTTGGTTTCGATAGTGACCCAATATCATGTGGACTATGGCCACATAGGGAGAAATAAACTTAATTCCTTAATTTATGAGGAATTTTGGCATCCTCGTGTCAACCAGGTAGTCTCAGATGTGTGTAAAGCATGCCCTCACTGTCAATTGTCCAAGACCTGTCCAAATATTGCAAAACCCCCGATGATGAAGATAATCTCATCATACCCATATGACTTGTTAGCAGTAGATTTGTTGCAATTACCTCGCACACGGAAAAATCATGGGTACTGTTTAGTCGCTATCGACCATTTTTCGAAATTCGTTGCGGTGGTTCCTCTAAGCAACAAAACAAGTCAGACAGTGGCAAATGCCTTTAAATATAAAATCTTATCTTTCCTACCAAATATTCCGGAGCGCCTTTTAAGTGATCGAGGTTTAGAGTTCATGGGTGAACCTTTTAAGATTGTGTTAAATGAATTTGGCATCACACACGTGGTAATCTCAAGCCACATGCCTCAGTGCAATGGTGTCACTGAGCGAGTCAATAGGACCCTGTTACAATTATTGCGTTCCTTGGCCCAAGATAATCCATCTTCATGGGATGATCAGTTGCCTCAAGCGGTTATTTTATACAATCATACATGGCATTCGGCTATCAATGCTACACCTTCGGATATTCTCTTGAAACATGCCCACTCATATAAACATAATCCGTGTCATCAGCAGTTTTGGCGTGATCCGTCCAAGCATTTTTCCCCTTACAAAATTGGAGAGAAAGTGGCTTATAAGACACATATGCCAGGTAATCTGGTTATTAATAAATTTAAAACACGTTATGTAGGTCCTTTTATTATTCGCCAAGCTCACGGAAATAATCTTACTTATATAATATCTAGAGTAAATAATCCCAATCATCAAATACAGGCTCACTATTCTCAGCTTCGACCATGGATTGAGGTTCCTAATTATTTAAAAAATAATCCCCATTTTAAGAAATTATTGGTTGAGGAATTCCCTGCGGTAGAAGAAATGGTCGATGAGTTACCTGCTGAGATAGTCGAGGATAAAACTCGAGAGGTGGATGACCCTGTTTTTGGGGATTCTGAGGATGATGAGGATTTTCTTGGTTTTGAAATTAATTCTCCTTTATCAATCGGTGAATATGCTCAACTAAGTATTCCCACTGAGTTAGATTCTTCAATAAATGATGGTAATGGATTACACATAGAACACATCACCTATTCTTCCCCACTTACACTTGTAAATGCATCTTCTTCTCGGGTTATAAATAGTCCTTCTAATGGGTTATACATGGACGATCCTCTGGTGGAGGATGGTATCTCATTGAATTCCGGGGCCCCAACTGGTTGTGTTGATGGTTTGGAGTTGTCGGAGTCTATGTCTGAGATCTATCCTTCTCCTGTTCCAAGTCGTCGTATGTCCTCTGACTATGCCTTCTTAAGGTTCCTTTGTCGAACTGAGAGTAAGGCAGAAAAAACCCTTAGTGACACTTCTATGATAAGTAATCAGGTGATGGAATCACCTGTCGAGTCAAATCTGGGTAGTTTTGAGGGTTTTCCAGATAATATAATACATATTCTGCAGTCAGAGTCTTCTGATTATGACCTTGGTTTTCCTGATGAGGGGATGTCAGTCATCAGTGAAGCAAGTGACATGGGAACCTGCACTATTGATGAATTCATTGAAGATTCATATATCATATCCCCTAATTTATTCATTCAGACAAAGTGTGAAGATACCAAAGTTACAGACTCTATTGTAGATTCAATAGGGCCAAGAACTAGGTCAAAAGGACCTGTGCCTGAAGTAGACTATATTATGAAAGGAATTTTAGAATATTCTAGGAGAAAATAATTGTTTAAAATATATTTTCATGTTCAGTTAAAATAAGCTTTTAATTTTATAA
The DNA here is from genome assembly GCA_015478945.1 of Trachelipus rathkii. Taxonomy (NCBI): domain Eukaryota; kingdom Metazoa; phylum Arthropoda; class Malacostraca; order Isopoda; family Trachelipodidae; genus Trachelipus; species Trachelipus rathkii. Next base: position 2,782 of record JABUQX010074606.1, on the reverse strand, counting down.
CATTCTTATTATTCTCCAGAGAGTAATTATTGACTCAATTGATGTATATTCTTTAGTTTGTATTTAGTTAATGCATATAATGTTTTAATACTATATGTTTTCTTCTTATCAAATTCAGTGAAGAAGAAGAAACTTATATTTCTTGGTGTGGATTTAATGAATATTTAATCAATGTATTGGTCTTAAATATATGTACTAATTGATTTGTTCCAGCAGTTTCCTGAGATTCTACTAGATATTATGTATTTATTTATTTTTTATGTAACGTCTGTCATTACATATTACTACAAATATATTATTGATTTTTTCAGGTTGTGGTTGTCAGGGAGTCCTGTATCCGGTGATGCCGTTACCGTTTGGAGAGATGTTTCCAACAATGGACCTTGGGAAGGACACAGGCAGATATGTTCTTGATCTGGAAAAAATGTGATGTCAAAAATGACAGACCGATCGGGATAGTCAATACGTACCCGCATAAGGGTTAATAAAATAAATGACATGCAATGTATACATTATATGATAAAAATAAAATTACTTGTAATATTTAAAGTATTGAAATAATCAGGTTGGTCGAACTTTACAATTTAAAAATATTCATCACTTATGTAATCCTATCATGAACGACAATTAATTGTAAAATAAGTTACACTCTGTCCCTTGTGTTCAATTTTAGTTTTTTCCTCCTGGTGCGGTAATTGCCGGGACAGTGATTTCTTGCTGTTTACTCATTCCTATTACATTTAAATTTTGTCCTGTAAATAATGAAAAATAGAGAAATGCATATAAAATTATGAAATTTTAAATTAACAGTTTAGTACAAAGATTTTTCTGTATATTATTATATATTTTTTTGTAATTATGTTAATTTGGTGATGAAAACTGTTCTCGTTCCACTTGTGTGCATAGTGGTTTGCTGTTTGCAAGAAAATTAACATTTTCTTGGTGGAGGATGATGAAATAAATTGTGATTCATTCACCAATAAATTAAAGAAAGTATTCATTCAGTAATGAAGAGGTGAAAGTAATTTTCATTTCTGTTTATTTGTTTTTATTTATCACACTGTAGATATGTTACTATTGGGATTAGAATTACTTATTAACCTATATAATATTCTTCCATCAGATTTAGTATTGATAAATAGTACTGTTTCATTATCTTTTTTTTGTTTTGTTGTACTGACTGATACAAAATCAATCCACATTAATCAAATTCTGGAGTTAAATAGTCAGACAGTCAGACAGTTAATTCAAAGGCTCATACAGGAACATCCCCGCTTCAGGGTAGGTGTTCATTTCAATTAATCAATAATTTTTTTAAATGGTCACATTAAATAAAATAACTTACACTGAGATTTTTCTCAGGGATCAAATTTAGGAGCCAAATATCTCTTGGTCAACTTTATGAGACAACATCATCTATGTTTATATAGTCTGGAAGTGAATCCATCAGTGTTCATTAAACATTCATATTCCTTGTGACAGCTCTTATATAATCAAAGTCATACACAAGAATACGAGAGCAGGATTCATCACTCATACATTAGTTGAGTATACTATTAATGGTGTAAATATAAAGATAATTATAATTTAATTTACCAATTATCATTATTACTCACATAATTTAAATTATTTAATAATTTTTCATATATGCGTGTGAATGTGTATATATATATATTTATATAAATATATATATATATATATATGTGTATATCTTCGCATATATGATCAATATAATCAATATAGTCTATCAGCTTGATATATTGTATTGACATATTTATGAGATCTGTGCTTTGGTATTTTCATGCAGGTCAATTATTTTACTTTATTTAAATAGTCATATGAGTATTACTTTTCACAAAATCGAGCTCTATCCTTCTATGTTTGTCGTGCATGTGCTGACAGATAGATAATAATATCTGGTAGCATATGTAGTTTCATTCATAAAGGGAAGAGTTGTAAATATCCCTTTTGTTAATACATGTATATACGCTTTGGTGCAGAGTTTCCTTTGTAGCTTGTGTCCTGAGTTTTTCTTTAGTTTGAGAATTGTTTTACTTATATAATTTGCTTATTACTTGATTGGCTTATTTAATTCTGTTTGCTGTGCGCTGCTGTTCCTTTTCTACTTTTCTTTCTCCTCTGATGCACATATTCGCTTTTGCAGTCTATTTAAATCCGTCCGTGTACAGGCCAAGATATTCAGCACCGGCGGAGGACGCAGAGAGGTCCTCAACACAAACCTGAGATCGGGTTACGTTGCATTGCATAACATAAATTATATTTCGTTGTGGTGTCTGATCCACACGCTTGTCTTCTTATTGGAGCTGTTGAGTTAGTTATTTCTTTCTGTCTTTTCATCCTGTTCCTAGGAATTGCAGTCGCATCGTTCACCATTACAATATATATTATATTATATATATATTATATATATATTATTATATATATATATAATACTATATATTATAATAAATATATATATATTATATTATATAATATTATTATATATATAATATATATAGCTAGTGTCAGTAGTTCTAAACTACACATAACATTGGCAACTATGGCTCTAGGAAATTTTCACTTCTTCAGCGCTCGTAGCTGAACCTCCTGGAGGAAAACATGGACCACAAGGACATGGAGGAGGAAGAGAAGAGACGTGCAGATGTTTAGTTTACGTGTTTTAATTACAAAAATTAATAAATGTGTTTTTCTTCCTTATAAAAGCTGCTTTTATTATCGCACTAAAGTTTACTTTGCACATAAATTTAGCGAACATCCACCT
>JABUQX010074605.1:0-18744 GCA_015478945.1 Trachelipus rathkii | reverse complement strand
CATTGTGCGTCATAATTATTTATTATATTCAAAAATTATACACGATATTATAAGTAATTTGGTAAGATATATAAAAAGAAAAAGAAATATGTATTGTAAATAAATTATGAGATCGAAAATTGAATTTTGCAAAACAAATTAATAAAGAAGAATGGTTAAAAGTCTGGAAGAAAGATAAACACTTCAGGAAACACTGATTTATAGTTTTTTTTTTTTTTTGTTTTTCTATACTTTGTTTTAACTCCACTTATTATCTTTCATATTCCTTTCTCTTACTACACCTCCATTCTATTCCCACAGGCGCATACACACAGACACCTATTTCTCTCTGTCTCTCCCAAGTCATCTACTTCACATATATATTCTCTTCAATGTTTTTTATTTCTTTCACTTTACCTGATACTTTTTCCATTCTCGAACATTAATAATAATAATAATAATAATAATAATAATAATAATAATAATAATAATAATAATAATAATAATAATAATAATAATAATGGAACAATTGTTCTAAGAAAACTTTATACTTAAAAAAAGTCTTTCTTTTCTCCTACTACTAATAATAATACCAAGACAAAAAATAAAAAAAGTATCACTAATCCTAACCTGGTAATTCTTTCTTAAAATGAGCTTCGAGATCTATAAACGTGTGCTGCTCCCAATAGGAACTTTGCGCAGCCGCAGGAGGAACCACTAGCGAAGAGGAGCGACTTACGGCCAGTTTTAATATACGAAGAGATTCTTTCCAATAACTGCTCTGTTAAATAGATTATTTTATTATTTATGAGCTAAATAATAATAATAATAATAATAATAATAATAATAATAATAATAAAAATAATAATAATAATAATAATAACAATAATAATAATAATAATAATTCGGATATTAGACAAATTATTTATTAAATTATTATTATTACAATTTAAATATAAAAATATATGTGAAGTAGCAAATTAAAGTTTTATAGGTAACGCTAAATCTAAAATCCTTAAGTAATAATTAAATCAATAGAGATATTCTATCTAGCAAACCTAAAAAATGTTCAAAAATTTTTCCATTTTATTGTACTTGATATTGATAATTGGCTTGTGCTTTTTTATTAAGAGCGACTCGGCCAGCCTCAATTCAAAAATATTTTCTGCTCGGTGTAGTATGTCAAAATTAGAAATGTCGAGATTATTATTATTATTATTATTATTATTATTATTATTATTATTATTATTATTATTATTATTATTATTATTATTATTATTATTATTATTATTATTGTTATTGTTGCTTCTTTAGATTGAAATTTTTCAATATAATAATAATAATAATAATAATAATAATAATAATAATAATAATAATAATAATAATAATAATAATAATAATAAGTAATAACTCAATATATTTAGCAACGACTCTTAATAGGTCGCCATTAATAAGCTGAGCTGCAGTAGCATTTACATCAATATAATGCAACATACAATGGAGGATATTCAGAATGGAATTCTGGATGACGGAAGGACCTTTTTCAAGAACCTGGAGGTTAATAAATTGATAAACTATATAAAATATCCGTCATTTGCAAATTTAATTTAATTAAGAAAAAACTAATAAAGTTATTAAAAACTATAAAAAGAATAGTTAATATAAACTATAAGCAGTGTAGGTTAATTTGATATCCTTTAAATAAAAATTTAAATAAAAAACTATAAAGTTACTAAAAACTTTTTTAAGTTATAATTATTCTAAATTCTAATAATTAAATTCAAGAGCGTAAAGGTCAATAAATAAAATAAATCAATAAATATAAAGAGTATATGTTATTAAAAACTTATAAGTTATAATAACTATTCTAGTAATTTAATTAAATTTAAATTAAATTTAAAAACATTAAATCTTCTGTAAATGCAAAATTATAAATTTCGTCAAGTTTAAAATTTAAAATCTTTTAAAATTGGGTCCTACTTCGACTAAAAATCCCATCAAGGAAGGGGTGAGGGGAGCGTAGGTATCATGCAAATATTTGACAACGCATTTGGTCCACTGAAAACTTTCTTTGCTAAAGTTTCGTCTACTGTAGAGGGTCATGACGGTTGCCAAATTTTCCAGTTGCTTTCCTTTCTCATTGCATTCCTAATAATAATAATAATAATAATAATAATAATAATAATAATAATAATAATAATAATAATAATAATGGATTCAAGCAGAAAGGAAATTTTATAAATTTACTCAAAACTATATAAAAAATCTCACACACACATATGAATGAATCTTACCATGAAAATAAATACCATATATATAAGTTAACATATGTTTGAAGGGTACTTGAGAAGAACCAACATATTACAGTCGAGATACTAAAAATTCTCCGAAGAAGGAAAATAGACACGGAACTTTTTTGCACATTTTCCATTGTATTTGGTTTCTTAAATCTCTAATAACTTTTTATACAATTGATCGTTTTTCCTTAACGACTTGCCTAGTATCTTTGAACTATAAATGCAATACCTTCACTTTTTTTTGACTATGTTGCATTTTCTCCTGCACTTTTTCATATTTTAATACATAAAAACAAAAAATTCAAGCATGCTCTTTGCAATGACGTGTGAAATTAGTAAAAATAAAATAAGAAATGAAAGCTAAAAAAGAGAAACTTATAGAAAAAATAAAAACATCCTGTTGAATCTAACTCAAAACAAAGGAATGGTTCAAATCATCCATGATAAAACTGTTACGCTTAAAAAGAAAATATAAAATAATAAAATTAAAATTGAGATGAGAATCAATCGACAATCTTGAGGCTTTTAATGGTTCAGAAGTTATATAAAAAGTTACTACATCAAATCGAGGAAAGTTACTGAGGTTGCGAAACATATAAAGTTATAATTACATTAATGAAAAAATAAACAAATAAAATTACACACGTACATACATTCATATATCGGTACATACAAACATACATACACTTCCTCTAAAACGATATGACAATAGGAAAACATCGTACGAGTCTCAATGAAATGAAACTACAAACAAATATTTAATGTAACAATTGATTTAAGTAATTAACAATCTCTTACATAAAAAATTTAACCTAAATTTCTAAACAAACCAATAAATTATAACAAATGCTTGTAATTTATTGATTTAGTTAGTAATTCTTGTATCTTACGTGTAACGCAATGTAAAATATTTATTGAGTACTTTTGTATCTTACGTGGAACACAATATAACAAAACTAACCTGAGCAATATTTTCTGCAGCCTGAATACATAATTCGTTAGCGTCTTCATAGTGTAAAAGCATATAGGGCAAAAGAGCGATAACATTTATAGGAAAAGCTTTGCTATTGGTTGGATCAACTACCTGAAAAAAAAAATATTTTCAAATATGAATTAAGTACCTCGAGATACAAAGAGCTGAATTTTTTTTTTTTTTTTATCTGGTTCCAGCTTTAGTAATAATAATAATAATAATAATAATAATAATAATAATAATAATAATAATAATAATAATAATAATAATAATAATAATAATAATAATAATAATAATAACTTACGTTCAATTACATATAAAGATAGAACAGTTTGAGAGTTTTAATTGAAAGTTTTCAATTATGCATCAAAAGTTAAACAATACAAAATTCTCAAGGTTACAAATCTGTGACTGGGTGGTAAAAGAGTCAATGTCAAAATATTGAGAAATGTATCAAAGTAAATTTTTTTTAATGCTGAAAACATAACTTCAGTGGTAAATAATCCAATGTCATCGTAACAATAGTAACGAGGATATACCGATATTTAAAAGTATTAAAACGTTCTGATGTATGAATTAATTAAACTATTTTCTAATCTCCTGAAAAATTAAGGTACACTGGACCAATTCCCATTCAGTCACAAAAATAATTTTCCTACTAAAACCAATTAAAAAAATAAATCTCTCCCTTAAATTTTAAGTAAATAAATTTTATAGAATTAAAATTTCTTAAAAGTACTGTAAACAAAAAATAAAGCTGCAAATACGGTACCTGAAGATCTGTAATATGTGTAAAGCGAGTCAGAAGAGCAATTGTAGGTTCGTATGTCACAGGGGACGTACAACCTTTTAAAAGAAGGGCATGAATCCCAGGAAAGCCTTTCCATTTCAATTGCTGCTGTAATTTCTCTACCTGTTAATAATAATAATAATAATAATAATAATAATAATAATAATAATAATAATAATAATAATAATAATAATAATAATAATAATAATAAATAATAAAAAGAAACAATAATAACTACGCAAATGAAACAATAAAGCTTAATATTTAGTTACCTTCTGTTCCCGGACAATCAGGTCTGTTCTATGAGAGGGCGAGAAAAGAACTTTATCGAGAAGTCTCATAGCCAAAATAAATTCATATTCATAATCCGACTCTAGCATGGAAACTGCTATCCAAAACAGTTGAGCTAACACCTGAAAAATAATTGAATCTAGTTATGCAAAAAAAAAGAACCAACCCACATGGAATCAAATCTTTTGTACAAAACACATGTATCCTTTTCACAGATTGCTAAATATATCAAATCAAAAAGGATGAGGATTGATTTAAAAAATTCAGAAATATAAACATTTTCCACAAAAACTTATTTTTGAATGTTTATTGTCACTTTATGGACACAACATTCTAAATATTCAATATTTTTAAAGGTGATTTCCATTTTAGCAGCATAGCTAATACTAATTACATTAACATAAGCCAAAAAAGCGAACGCACACACACACACACGCAAATATATATATATTATACTAATATATATATATATATATATATATATAATAACCCTCCTTGTATTAATATATATATATATATATTATCTATATAATATATAATATATATATATATATTATATATATATAATATATACATATATATATATAATATATATATATATATATATATATATATATATATATTATATATATATATTATATATTATATATATAGTATACATATATATATATATTATATATATTATAATATATATTACGTAAACGACCTTCTAACCTTCGGCGAAATTGTATCGAATCGTATGGGTGACATGGAATGTCAGAGAATAAATGTTGAGGGAGATAGAGGGAGAGAGGGATGGATGTATTTTAGAAAGGGCAAAAATTTGATTTTGATTGCTTGGTGTGACTGAAACAAAGATTGAAAGGAAAAGGTGAAATTGAGTGGGGATCCGTAGACGGCTGAGACTATAGAATAAGCCTCCCGTGTTCGTAGTATCACGTAACTGCTCCCGCCCGTGCTGGTTGTGAAACGGAGAATGAGAGAGGGAGAGAAGACCGTTGCAATTTTGAATTTGACGTGGACCTGTATGGTACAAGCTCATGGTAGACTTCTGTGCCAAGTGTGACTCTGCGTATCGTACTTGTAGCTCACTTGTTATCATGTCACTAGTACACTACGATTATCTCATCCATGCCTCCCGCTGGCTTAGCTTCCTAGATATATAATCTCTCTCTCAGATTATAGAAGATACTGAGTGCGTCATATACCAGAGCTACCGCCTCAGTTGTTATATCACACCCTATCGTAATATGCGCGCGAGTGCTGAGGGAAACGTTGAAGAAGAGTACGATTTTTGGGATAATTGAATGATGTTCTGGATTGGGGGAGTAGGCGCTCTCCTCTGTTGATAGCATCTCGTTGCGCTTGGGACCTGTACATCGACGCCTTGATATCAGATCGTGTGTCACTCACACTAAAAAGGGGGCGTGTCACACCTGGTCAAAGACATGCCGTGCTCGCTCTCTTGGCGCCAGCCTCGAGGCCGGCCGAGTCAGCCGTACATGTCCACAATCTAGTCAGACCGAAATGGCTGGAACAGTTTCCCGACGCGCACCACGCATGCGTGGGCATGATCGTTGTTAGTATACACTTCTCTTATATAGACACAAGAGGATCCATAGCATGAGTTACTTTATACTAACTGAGTGGTGGGGTTATAAGGTATTGGGTTTGTGAAGAACTTTGTATGGTAATTAGAGATACGTTGAAGATATGATTTTATGTGACAGTTGATGGTTGTTTAGTAGTTGGTATAAGTGATAGAGGAGTTTGTTGAATGTCTTTGTACATTATTTTCTTTAGGGTATGTTGTTTGCGGCATAGTCTTTAAATCTTGTACAGTGGATGGGGTTTAGGATAGTTTTTTGAGGCCTTATTTGATTTAGTAACTTTTGTTCGCTAGCATACTTTTTCACTGCTCTGTATTTCGGAATTCATTTAATGATCTCGTTACTGTACATGATGATTAAAAAATTTTTAAAGTGTGGTTTTTAAAGGAGTTGCCCTATTTGGGGGTATGGAGAATTGGGCAATTGGGTGTTGATTGTACGAATATAATGAGACTGACAAGATAAGTAGGTAAAATAGGTGTTTAAGACAGTTGAGAAGCTTAATATTGGCATAGGTCCATAGATGAGTACATGATCTATATGTTAGGATGTGGTGATGTGGAAATTGTATGCTCGTTATACGCGTTAACAGTTATTTTATACTATCGGTTAAGCGTGGTCATTGAATGTGATATAATCGATAAAGTTTGTATTGGATCTGAATCATAAATAAATTTCTGAGGTGAGCTATATCAGATAGATTTAAGGGAATTGAGCATTTTATGTTAGTTAAGGTGCAAAGTGTTGAGTGTTTGATGGATGTGCTTAAAGCTGGAAGTAAAGAATGTTAACAGGAATGGTGGAATGGAAGAGGGTTGAGTTGAAAGCGGTTAAAGTAAAAAAGGAAGCGTGTTGAATGTACATATGAAGCAATTTATTGAAGTTCAAAACATTGTTAGAGTGACTTCGCGTATTTAGAGGGATTATTATAAGGAGGATAAAAAGACTCAATATTCGTATTCAAAAGGTGTATACGATAGGAGAAACAAGTAGTGTAGATTATTTAAAAAATGATAATTTGAAAACAGTTTGAATGTGAGGATGAATGAGGAATACAATTTGGTAATTAGAAAGTCTCGGTTTGCTATGAGGGAGGAATGCGCGAAGGATTAAGAATGTTGCGATTATAAAGAGAGGATATTTTGCTTGATAGAATAATGATATTTGACGATTTGGATAGATATTTGTTAGGTATCTAGTGATGAAAGGATATGTGGAGTAGGGAGTGTGGAAAGAAACACTTTCGTAAATCTGCACAATATTAACAGTTATGAAGAGGTAATAGTGTGTTAGTGAATGTGTGAGGTTTTGATGGTGCAAGAAGGATAAGGTATTTTGGTTAATACCATTGATTATTTGATTATTGTACGTAAGAGAAGGATGTAGATTTCGGATAAATGGTAGGTGAGAAAATGTTGTGGGACATTAAGATACTTTGAAATGGTCTGCAGGTGAAGTATGAATTACTATTGTGGAGAAATGTGATCGGAAGGAGCTGGTGGTTCTTGGGAATGGTGATGATTTGGATTTGGTTTAAGCTGGATCTTAAATAAAAGCGTCTGGATTTTTATTTATGGTGGGTACTGTAGGAAATATAGTCTCCAGGTAGGTATATCGCAGAATTGAGTTTTAGAAGCGTTAAAAAATTGACTTGAGATTTTCAAAAATAGTACCCTTGATAATTTCAATGATTGGGTATAGGGAAATAAAGGATCGAAGGAAACGGATGCAATATTAGGAAAATTATTAGGGGAATAAAGTTTTTAATTAGTTGAGTGTTGAGTTTCAAATAGGGAAGTAGGATATCGCTACGAGGTAATTTGGTCTGGGTCGAAAAGAAGGGTGGGTCGGTTTTGAGTCGGTGAGGCTGATTGGTGTAAGAAGAGCAAGTGGTTATTTAGTGGGATTTGTGATTTATAACTGTTGAGGATGTTTAGTGCGTGCATTTCAAAATCTTTACATTGAAAACAAATGATTGAGTGATAGGGTATGAGCAACAACAACAACAAGCAAATAATTTTTTAAATATTTTTTAAATAAATTATTATTTGTAGGCTTTATTGGGACTCTAATGGCATTTACAACAAGGAGCGGGTATATCGCAAATTTTACAAGATTAGGTTAATACTAAGGGAAGCTTGAGTTATTCATGGATTGAGACATACATTAAGGAGCTCAATTAATTTGACGTAAGATATTTTACTAATATTTGTTGTGTGGGATCTGGGGGATTGGCCTAGGGCTTCAGTGAAGTTGACAGGTCCAGAAAGTATGTTGACGATAGTGAAGCGTGTGGTAAGAATAATATGGGTGTGTTTTGGATTTATCTGATCAATTTCTGCTTTTGGAGGTGATTGGTTGGGGTATATGATAATAGACGGGTCGTGAATTTGGTAGTGGAACAGGGTGAGTGTGTGTGTTTTATGCATCAAATAGCCAATAATAGGAGGAAATTTATTTTATATCTAATATTTGATGTATATGGATTTAGGTGTGTTAATATTGATATTATAGAATTCATTCTATTTGATTGTATTTTTTTTCTTTTGGTGTAAGGATTGGCTTTTGGAATAATGAGCCTTGTAATTTAGAATTATGTTATTTGCGAGAGATTGGAGAGGAATTCTTAGCAGACGAGGTGACGCCCCCTACCCTACTGTATGCGGTGATTTTGGTTCTGTGTGGCGGTCTGCAAGAGAGTTTGAGATGATGGTGGAAAAGACGAATTTTATGGACAAAGGACACCGAAGTATATTTGTGGTTAAAATCGATGGAGGGTTGTACTCTAGACATGTACAAAACGTATAGATTAAGTTGATTAAGACTTGCGGGACCGCACCGCCTTATGAGTCCTAGCCCGTGAGTGGAGGGTGCACAGTCCCTCAGCTTGTGAGATTTTCAATGTATCATTAGCATGCTAATGACGCAGCCCTGCGGAGCAAGTGTACTGATGCTGGTGTAACATATCATTTTTCAGTCATTCGTGTCCTATTTGTCTTGGATTCATATGAGATAATTCATGAACTTCGGCTTTCATGATTGCAGAGCTGTCATCTTCATGTGCGAAAAGTCCTGTCGCTAAGTTGCAGGAAGGTGGTCTAGCACGTGTGTCGTTTATTGGACTCGTTTGCTGTTGAACTGTAAAGGGGACTTAAAGGTCCGGTGCGCTCCGCCTAGAGTCTTACATGAGCGGCAACCATGGTGTGTGGTACCTGTATTATTGTAGTGTCTATAGAGTTGAGGACTAACCTACGGTCCCTGGAATAATGAAAGTATATAGAATCTAAAGATATCAAAAAAGATGATATACAGAACTACTGGACAATCTTAGGGGCATGCTAGGTGTGAAAAGAATTTAATAAAACAGTCGTTCAAGGATATACTCGAGAGGCCATGGCGACTCATTAGAGGTTCAGCTTCCGGATTAACCGTCGTGTTTTTGAAAAGGAGAAAACAGCCGATATTGGTAATATGGTAGAGAATAAATGAATATTTAACTGGATAGTTGAGATGGTCTTGGTTTCAATGTGAGAACATCAGGAGGGTCGCACAACGCAGTCGGGGTGTCTCGGTTCAAAGCGGAGACACTCGCCTGATAGTCCGCGGAGGGAGCTAGTGTTGGGACCCTCACTCGAGGGATCCTCGGAGACCGAGAGAAAAAGTGAGATTTGAGGTCCTGCAACTTCTTTGTGACTAGAACGATATACTCGTTGACTGCGATGACAGTCACGTACATTTCGCCAAAGTTTTCTGGCTATGAGGCACGCGAATAAAGGTCGTCGATTTTCGTGATAGTAAGGAGGGGAATGCGGGTTATCCGTGTCTCTCTCTCGGTGAAGGGCCGCAGGAGTTGCGTGATATAGTGCGGTCTGCGACGATCGCTACTACCTGTCACCATCTAGACACCACGGTCCAAAATTTTAGGCCCAATACGATAACTTAAACCCTCTAACCATGACTAAGATTAGACGATATATCTTGGTATCCACAATGGGTCGAGGTAGCCGCTCCGAGCTCCTAAAATCATTTTCTAATTATAATAATAATAATAATCAATATAATAATAATAATAAGAATTAATATTAAACATGGATTCTAACTATTGATATAGCATACCTTAGGTGAATATGGTTATACATTGTACATGGAGATACGTTATATCTATACTTTTACATACATAAATAATTATAATTATATGAAGTATTACAGATAGAGTTAATAATAATAGATCAATAGGTAAGGTGGTTACATATTTCTATATATATCTCTGAACTCGGAGAATTATAATGTAATGTTCATAATCTTACCTGCATGTAGTGGTGATCATATATTCTCGGGGCATTATGCTCGTCTATGCACCTGCTGGCACTCCGGCTTCGCAGATGTGGTGCGGCTCAAGGAGAGGCGCTCGCAGAATGACATGAGAGAGGCAGTGAGCGGACTTATTTAATACGGATTTTATATATATATATATATATTATAAGTCTCTTATAAAAAAATATATATTAAAAAATTTATAAATTTTTTTTTAATATTTATTTTATTTATATTTATTTTTTTATTTTTATATATCGATATTTAATATTATTTAAATATATTTATTTATTGTATTTAATTTATAATTTAATATTTATTTTATTAAAATAATAAAATAATAAATTTAAATGTCACCGAAAAATAAGCAAACTAGATTATGCAACCGTTATGTCTCACAGTAAAACTCTCACCAAGTTATATCTCAAAACACGGTGTCCTTATCAACTACGGTCTTGATTTAGGACTAAATCATAAACTACTACCGTGGACCTTTGGGTGCCTCTGAATTCCTTCAGGATCTAATTACTTACTCTCAAATGATATTATTTTTATAGTTTATATATATTATAAAATTATCAGACACCAGTGGTTCATTAAGAAAACCTAAAACAATGCGGCTTGTTCTCTAGATAATCTCATACTCATAGTATATATATATATATCCTTATCTACAGTGATAAATCTCTCTAGCATCGCGGGTGCCAATAATGTGGTAGATCAATCTGCAAGAAACTTGGAATTCTAACCCAGCGTATACAGGACGTCTTTGCAAGTTTGATCTTCAGAGATTGCTGCATAGGACCTCGACCGAGAAAGGTTGCTCACATGTCTAGATGCAGATTTGCGTTACTTATTCGGCATTCAGTATTCACCACTTCTGTGCCTCAATCTCATGGTTATTTATGAGATAACTTAATTTATTAGACAATGAATAATTAAAATCAATTATATGATTTTCATTTAAATTATAAAGATAATTATTATAATTTATATTAATTAGTTAGATTGGGCGCTCAAAAGTTTGAGGGCAAATTGAGACATCGTGAAATTTTTCCTCAGATATTTCTCAAAATTCCTTCAAGTATACATAATATTATATATATTTTATATAGTGGTGACCCAGGAAAAGAATAAATTTCAATTAAATTTATTATATATGTATCTGATTGCTATAATATTATTAGTTTAATTATCATTTAACATATATAATTTTAATTAGAGCTTTCAAATATAGCCAAACTTTTCAACTCTAAAGAAAATGTAATAAATATTCTATAGTTGTAGAAAAAGATTTGTAATACCTAAACCTAATTTTATGTAATTAATACTTTTATAAATGTCTCATTATATTTTATATAAATATATTTATTTTATTTACTGTAATTTTAAACATATATCAAAGTAGATATACAATGAATATATGTAGTAATTAATATATATTATATATTTAATTAATATTTAATATATATATATTATATATATATATATATAACTATATATATATAATACTTAGATATATATAATATATATATTAATTAATATATTATATTATATGATAAATAATATAATATATATATATATATAATATATATTATTAGTGTATTATATATTATATATATATATATATATTAATATTAATATATATTATATATATTATATTAATTTATATTATTTTACGAGTTGATAGGTTATAAGAAGTTATTAACTGATGAAGATTTCAGGATTAATGGATATAGATTAAATGATTAACTAATAAAGATTAGCTGATTAACTGATAAAGATTAATGATTAACAGCATATTCCCCCAAATATATAACATTCATAAAATATAATATAAATAAACTAAAAAATACATTAATAAAAGGAAAGAAAGCCAATATAACATAAACATTTATGAATGATATACTTACTATAAAATTTAATATACATACTCAACAAAAGATAGGTTGATAATAGTTAATACTAATTCAATTTATTATAAATTCAACATCATTAATTAACTTCAGTTAAAATAATAAGGGTATTAAAGAAGGTATTTAACTATTAATATTATTTATTAAATAGAAGATTAATATATATATATATTATATTGCAAACATCTATAGAAGCTTGGCTAAAAATGATAATATGGAATTATAATAACGAATTTTATTAAAAGCTTAAAAAAATATAACTGCAAATTTATTATTTATAATTATCTTTAAAATCATATATAATATTTCTTTTGTTAGTTTATACTCATCGTATTTCGTGACTCATCTTGTATTGAAGATCTTACGGATTTACACTTCATCCAAAATATAGATATCTATGTTGAAAGAAAATTGATTATATTAATTTAAAGGTAATTTGAAGAATATTATATTGATCACGGTTTACAAATATTATAACAGTAAAAATAATATTTAATGTTTCTTAAAATAAAGTTATAATATACTTAGTAATAAAGCAAGAATAATCTCTCTACATTATAAAAAAGACGTCAGATATTAATTCCATAACTTATATAGATATCTTACAATTATTAAGTATTATAAATTATATAGACTATAAAAGTAGAAATACTCATCATCAAAACTTAACCAATTCTGTTATATACGAATGACCACGATTGTAATAAAAATAAATAAATTTAATTAAATTATATAATAATAAATAAATATAATATAATACATAATAATAATAATAATAATAATAATAATAATTATAAATTAAAATTAATAATTAAATCTATTATAACACTAGTTTAATCCTCAAGCTTTAATATCACATTATCCCTAAATATAACTTATAATTATTAATCATTATATGTAACAAAATAAGTTTACTAATATATAATAATTATCAATACGTTATATATTACTAGATACATATTAGATCACTAGTGTATATAAAAGATAAGTAGGATATTCCGATATATAAATTGAACTTCACCCTATGTGGGAAGCTTTAGAGAAGTTCCTACTGTAAATTTGGAAAGGGATATCTCTAACCAGTCGTATTTTAGAGAACGACCTAGTCCAGAGTGGTCGATAAATTCCGAGTGACTTCTTTTATGTTGTTTTTATTAAGTTTTGGTTAGTCGATTTAAAGAGTTCTCGAACAATCCAATGGTTCACTAACTATATATATATATATTATATATATTAATATATATATATTATATATTAATTAAATATATATATATTATATAATATAATATATAATATATATATATATATATGGTATAATAAGTAATAATTATATTACATTATCTATATATAATATATAAATACTACCTTCAGCTCACTACTCCCCATAATCACCCCTCATATTATATAATATATATTATCATATATATATAATATAATATATATATATATTAATTATATATAATAATCTATATTTATATAATTTAATATATATATATACGATATACTCTCTTTAATTATTAAATTAATATATTTCATATTAATTATAATAATTTATATATTATATTTCCGTAATACTAGTGAAGGGGTCAATGACAAAAAGGTTGATTTGAGAGAACTAACCTAAATATGGAATATAAAAAAAAAATACGGTTTTTTTTAAAACTCAAAATGTTTTTTTTTGTTTTTTAATTATTAAAATTACCTATTTTTATGATATATGATATGCATTAATGATTATGTTTAGTAGTGATTTATGTATTTATTTTAAAGGCGGTGACTTAGAAATAATGAAGATCTATTAATATACGGTGAATTTTATATTATATATATATATATTATAAAAAAATTATAATATATTATATTATTATATTAACATATAAATGTATTAATATTAATTATATATATATTATTTAATATATATTTATATTATATATATATATATAAATATTAGATATATATATATAATATATTTATTATATATATATAATATACTATATATTAATTATTTATTAATACTATATATATATAATATATTATTAATATTATATTATATTTATAATATATAATATTAATATATTATAATATATATATATATATATATTAAATATATACATAGTTTAGTAATTATATTAGTTTATTACAATAAAAAGGAATGGTTTATTAATATAACAAGGTGGTTATTTAGTTAGGTGTTGGGTATTAGTAGGACAACCTGCCAGGTAAATATGCTACATGATAGATTTGATTGATTATCTGATTGAGGAGTCATTTAGGTTATATGTGTGTAACAACCAAAAATCCCAGACTTTAAGAATACACAAGAGTATCCTTAATAAGTGATATATACTAGATATTGGTATTTTGTAGGTAGAGAATTGAGATATCGAAGTGAAAATTTTAATGGACTGCTTGATTTTTGTGTTGGTGAAGAAGGGAGATAATAGTTGAAGTATATAATGTTGTATTGGTAATTGCTTAAAATCAGTTGTGAATATGAATATATATATGTATTTAGAAATGAGGTATATATATTATATGTGATTATCGGATCAGTATGTTGTTCTATGTAAAATTATAAGTTTAGTGAGGGACTATTGAGAATGGAGAAGGAAAGTAGTATTATGAATTAATGGAAAGTGAATAAGAAGGGATAAAATTATAAAGATTTGGTGAAGGTTTATATAATATATCATCTTATATATATATATATATTATGAAACAATACTATTTAATATATAAATATATAATAGTATAGCGTAAATAAGGTAATATATAAGTTATGTAAGATAATGATTCGCATATTAGTAAATCAGTATTTGAATTACGTGAAACCGAATGACTGGAAAATAATATCATTAAATTACTAGGAAGCAATTTATATATAGTTACAGCAGTTTATAGCAAAAAAAGTTATTGTAGGGTTAGTATATAATATATATATTATATATATGATATATATCATATTGTTCTAAGTAATATATATTATATATAAAGTAAGTATTGCTAACGTTGAAGTGTCGGATATGAAGATAATAGGTTAGATGCTCAAGCTTGGTTTAATAAAGTATATATAAAAAAAAGCTATATGTATAGTGTATTGATTAGATAATAACTAAAATGCATAATGTAATGAAGTATCATAAATAAAGTAAAAGAATTCTATAATTAGGTTAAATTCATCACATACAGAAACAGAAGTGGTTATTAAAAAGATAAATAGCTCATTTAATATAAAGAGGTAGCATATCGTAAAGATGGCTCAAGTTTTTATTTTAATATATAGATTAATGAACAGTTTGGAACGTAGAGGTTAATGTAAACTTGGGGGTAACATATATCAATTATTATTACGGGACATCGAGAAAGCTTCTATCTATTGGAAGGATATTAAATAATAAAATAAAAAAGTCAGCGAATTAAGGTTTAAATATGATTATTCTTGAAATATATTAGTGATTTGGGTAATTCCTGTTTACTCGAATAACATGAATGAGGGATGGTGTTTATATTAATACGTTATATGTAACTGAATGATAAAATGGATCTTGAGGTAGGAGTTGATGAAATCACACTTCGAAAATTACTGTTTAACTCAATTATATATTATAGGGCCATATCATATAATTATATCATATATAAGTAATGGAGAAGTGATAGTGAATGTATGTGGTGTTTACAGGTTTATTTGAATTATTAGTAAATTATTTAATTACTATTATAGGTTATTTATTATATTATAGGGGATGAAGGTTATTTTAATGCTCAGAAGAATTATAGGTTATAATTATTGATATTAGGTAGTAATAGTTGGATAGTTATATATGAAAGAATTTTAGTAGTAAATCTTATGTTCATATAGGTATAGTTATATGTAATTAATTACTGGTTAGAATTGATTACAATTAGAACGGAGGCAATAGTTTGATTTGAAATTATGGAATCTTATTAAAGTTGTTTATATTATAAAGCGTTTATGGTAGATTAGTGAGTTATAGTTACCGATATAGGATAATTGAAAGGAGAGCCTATAATAAGTTAAATAGTATACATCCTGTATATTATAATGTGGTTAGTGAGATAAATGATAACATGTATATCATAGTTAATTATATATAGTATTATATAGTGAAATTTAGTGTAATTTAATTATATTGAGTGATTAAGGTAATATTAATCGATTAATAATTAGATTTATCGTATTATTTTATTATAGGTCGATAAAGTATTTTGCTCGTAGTTTACGTAGTAGTGATACATTTAGGATACTGATATATTGGTGAAGAACATTAGGTTATTAGCGTTTAGTAGTACATAGATTAAAGTATAGAGGATATTGATACTATATTAAAATAGTATGTTGGTTATCAAATATTTACAATATGGATTAGCAATAGATAGAAGAAAATGAGTAGAGTAATTAGTAATGAATTAAATATTTTGATTAAATATTTAATTATATAGATTTTGCTTAAACAGGGATATTAGTATAGGGGTTATTAAGTGGAAATAGCTCATATTGAGCATAATATATTATGAGTAGTTAAGTGATATATATTAGTATATAATTTTAGTGAGGTAGGACTTATTTATCATAAGAAATGGAATCAAATAATGCAAATGTTTAATGATCTAGATTAGTTGTAGGCTAGTTTGTGTTAATAATATAAATGGTATTGTCCAATATAAGTGCTTGGATTATAGTATTTAAATAGGCGGTAGTTTATGAGGCATAAGAGGTTATGTGTTATATGTCTTTCCATTGGTTATATATTTATTTGTATTATATGTAGATTTAGGGGTTTATTTAAAGAATAGTTGTATTAGGTGGGTGGATGTTTAGACAGGGATATTATAGGTGTTAAAATGATGTGAGTTAGGGAAAGTTTATGTATGTGATGGATTGATGCCTTACTTACCTTATTATTTAATATGGCGGGTATTATTCAATGATATGGTTTTGTATGATGGTACGAATCGTGATAAGTGTATTAAGATGAAGGAATTGCGTTATAGATAGTAATATTAATTTAGGCAGGTAGTGTGTAAAAGGAGGGGTTGAAATTAACGTAGATGTAAACGTAATTAAGAGAAAGGTTATGGTTGTTGAGTGAGGACTTAGTCCTTTACTAGTTTGTTGAATGATTAATTTAGTTAGTAATTATGTGATTAAGCTTAGAGATACATATATAATAGATAGCTGTGTTATTAAATATTTAGTACGATTAGTGATATTATGTTGTGATATGCAGTGGAAAGGTGTATTATATATGGCTGGTATATATAATTAATTATTGACCTCATCAAATTAATATAAAGTTTATATATAGGTTATATAAGATGTTAATATGGTGGAATTCTATTAAGTTTACTTTATTAGTAGTTTAGCTTAAAGGTTGTCTTACTCATGACGTATATATTAGTTATATGTTACCTAGTGTATCATTTAGTATTATACATATAGTATTATAGTGAGGACTTATGGTCTGGGAATTAATGAATTTAGTTATAGAATCTAAAGTTCAATGGTTCATCAGAATGGACAATATCTATTATAAGTTAGGGCATGCTTAATATATATGGTAGTGAGAGAATTGTATTTATAATATATAGCAGGAAATTTTAGAATACGTATTTAGACGTAGTGTTGTGGTTAGTAGAAGAATAATTAGTATGATTAGATAAACTGATATTAGAGAATATAAATGAAAATAATGTGATATAGTATGGGTGGTCTTGTTGGAAATGAGATGCATTTGATTAGTCAGTTTATTTGATATTAATGCAGGTTAATAATATATATATATTATATATAATATATATATATATAATATATAATATATATATATATATATATAATATATATATTAATATAATTATATATATAATATAATATATATATAATATTTATAATATATATTATATAATGTTATATATAATATATACTATATATATATATATATATATATATATATATATATATATATATACTTTATATATATATATATATATATATATTAAAATAATTTTATTATATATATATATATATATGAATTAATTAGTGATGTGCGATAAACTGTTGTTTAGGATAATTAACTTAGACCGGTAACTGGTAGAGCATTTTAATATTAGAAAAAGTTGAGTCCGTTAATATAACGACATGGTCTGTATTAAAGGACAGATAATGTGACGTTTTTGGCATGAATGGGGCGAGAATAAATGCATTACATGCATAATATAGTGAGAGAATTTGAGTCATAGAGTAGTAGTTAGGTTATAGTAGATTAGTGGTGGTAGTAAGCTTTTAGTATATAGATGTGGCCCACCTGGTCCATAAGGGTACTAATTCTGAACACATGTATACTACGTGGACGATTTCACATAGTGAGGTCTGCCGCAGTCTCACCGTTAAGAAGACATATTGCGGTGGATTTTATCTGACTTAGCGACGATACCTTACTACATTAATGTAACAAGGGGGAAGGCTAGGTGATAGGTTTAGGGCTTTATATATATATTAAATTATATATATATAGTATATATATATATATTATATAAATAAATTTACTTATATATA
>JABUQX010074604.1:25000-26832 GCA_015478945.1 Trachelipus rathkii | reverse complement strand
GAAAAGTAGTAGAAGAATATGAAGTCAGTAAAAAGAAAGCCCAGCCTTACCGCCCCTTTTATACCTTTAAGTGAGAACCCGTCGCAGTCAGAAAAATCTACCCTAGGGCTTCAAGGGACTGAGACGTACCCTCACTGTGGTATCTCATCAATGTGGGGTTCATCCCCTGAACAAAACCAGTACACCATACCTCCTTACAAAACCCCGAAATTCACTCCTATTATGCACCTTTCTTCTCGCCTCTGCCAAACTCACATTCCTCTCCTCCAGGCATTCCTTTACTGACTCAATCCACTTTTTCTTCGTCTCCCAGCCGGTCGATTCCCAACACACTCAACACTATACACCCATTTAGGCAACCAACTATCATCCATCCTTTCCACATTGTGGTGGTTTGGTTATTTAGTTTTATTTTTTTTTGTCTCATAATTGTTTTTCTCTTTTTTTTCTTTTTTTCTTAGGGTACGAGAGACGGACATTTGAAAGAAAGAGAAGGAACTTCAACCAACACGGGGAGCCAGGAAATGCAGTGAAAAAGTGGGGGAATTTAAAAATAGAAAAAAGGGGGGGAAATTAATAATTAATTAATAATTTAAATTTCATTTATTTTAGTTAAAGTTAAATCTTATTTTTCAGTAAAATATTGGATTTATTATTTTTTGAATTGAATTATCTATTAATGGATTTATGGATTTATGAATATTAATGGAATATTTAAATAATGGATAATATAACGGATGGATAATTTTGGAAATTGAGGGTTGATGAACTGACTGGAGGTGGATGTTTCAAGGGATTTCGATAGATTGGGAATTATTCTCTATTTTTTCAAGGGTAAGGGTAATTATTGTTTGTCATAATTATTTTAATGGTTAATGGAATTCATGGATTAATATTTTTATTTTTATTGCTATCTTGCTATTATCCCTTTTTATTAGTAGTAGTTTACTGTTTCGTTGTTTCGTTATAGATCTGAAGTATTGGTACTGGGTACTGAAATAAAGGTGAAAGGGTTCAGACGGTTCATTTGAAGTTGGATCTGGAATTAACTGAAAAAAAAACTGGCTACTAACATTGGCCAGGTAGCTATTAATTTGTTGGTTTTGTTTTATTTATTTATTTAATTTTTTTATTACTTTATAATTACATTTAATTCAATTTCATTTAATTTATTATTAATGATTTTCATTATTTCATTATTATTTTTATTCAACTGATTTAGTTTAAAGATTTTCATTACTATTTAATTGCCTAAAGATTCTTTTTTCATTGAGTTAATTAATTTCATTTAATGTTAATTATTGTAATTATTGGAGTTTTTTAAAGATTGTTGAAGGAATTTATTATTGAGCATTATTATTTCACTTATTCTTTTCATAATTTATTTTTTTATATATTGTATTTTTTGTTAGGATGTTTTATATCGTATCATTTCAGTTTTTTTTTGTTCCAATTTGGTTGCTGATTTGGATTGGTTTCTGCGAATGGGTTGGTTTCCACGTGGTGAGAAAGGATTTAGGTACTGGTTACCGCATAAATAATTGAAAACTGTGTATTACACCTAAGATAAAATTGGACTTAGAGAAATTAAAATTGGAAAATTGGAAATTATAAAACTTAACGGGAAAATTGATATTAGAAAAAAAAAACTGAAAACAAAATTGGAAATTAAACTAATTGAAAAAAACGAATTATTTTTGAAAACTAAAAAACTTAAGCAAAAACATTTTGAAAGAAAACTTAGAAAAGCATTTTTTTTTAAATTTTGACAAAAACATTCTGAAAACTTAGAAAAACATTTGAAAATTTGGAAAAACTAATAAAAGTTTGAA
>JABUQX010074604.1:7500-22500 GCA_015478945.1 Trachelipus rathkii | reverse complement strand
TTTTTTTTAGTTGTCACCACCACTCACAGGCATAGCCCTATTCAAGGAGGGGGTGTATACTCTCAAAAGTCACCCCCTCTAGCGCAAATTATGAGCACAGACGCAGGCTTTTAAAGTGAGGAGATTAAATTCAGAGGAAATACAGAAGATGGAAGAGAATTCCACAAAACAGAGGTGTGGGAAAGAAGGAAGCACCACAGCAAACTAGCCTGGAGTTACCAATGTCAACACAATACTCGTACGCAAATACAGCACCTATTGTGCTACGAAGGTGTCGTAAAGGTGGTGGTACGCGAGTGATAAGTTCCCTCGAGCACTTGCCGCTGCGGTACCTATAGGATAGAGATAAAGCACCAACATCGCCTCGCAAAGATAGGGGGTCAAGTGAACTGGAAAGTGCAGAACAGTTTATAAGCCTTTTTGCCTTGACTCGACCCGTCCAAAAGCCGGGTGAAACCAGAGCCCCCCCCCCCCAGATATGAAAGCAGTACTCCATACATGGACGCATGAGAACTTTGTATAGCGGTGCAACTGAGAAAAGGAGGAAAGTCTTCACCGTTCTAAACAGAAACTTTCCAGTTCTTTGAGCCACCACCCTTAGCAACCGTTGTGATGTGGAGGTTTCCAATTTTTTTGTTTCATGTTAAGGCCAAGGATTTTATTATTGTCAACAGGAAGAGACGGACAGAACCGTCGAAGAGACAGAAAGTTAGAAGTATTTTGGAGAGGGAGATTTGTAAAGGTTGGGGTTTTTAAAGAATTGAATTTCACAAAGTTATTCCTATTCCTTCAGCGAGAATAAAATCGGAAGATAAGACGAGAGGCAAATTCCAGAAGTAAAAGTGGGGGTAGAGAAATGATATGAATTAAAGAATGAAGGGTCGAGTCATCGGAAAACGAGTGGGTAGAGTTAGAGGTGCAGGTTGAGAAGATCATTAATGAAAAGTAGCAATAAAAGTGGAGATAAGACAGAACCATGAGGAACACCACTATGACAGAAAAGTAGAAGTCGCTCCATCAACCAAAGCCGATATTGAGCGATTTTTAAAGAAAGCTAGATATAAGATAGCAAAAAGAGAAGGAGGAAAACCCAAAGGAGGGGAGCTTGGAGAGCAGTGACGCGTGCCTTACTCGGTCAAATGCTTTGGATATGTCAAGCGCCACCACCCGTCTCCCTGTTAGTTCTAAAGAGCGAAAAACCATAAATCGGTTAATAGGAATGTATATCACCAGTAGACTTTGTGCAAGGAGAGCCGTACTGGCGATCGGGAAGAAGTGACCAGATTATCTAAGAAGTGAGTTGAGAAGGGTTCAAAGATCTTAGATTAGAATACAAGTGAGAGCTACTGGGCGATAAGTAGAAGGGAATCAGAAGCGCTTCTTTTTTCGAATGGGGTGGACATGTTGAGAGCTCCAACAATGAGGAGGAAAGAGACAGAGAATATAGTTTAGCGAGGGGGCTGAAGAGATTAGCCTTTTCAGTTGGAGAATTAGCAAACAGAATCATCAAACGGATAAGAGAGGGGAAAGGCAGATTACAGAAGTTGCTAGAGATGAAAAGATTTGTCAGTAGGAAGAACCAAGGAGGTTAGCGCACTTTCCTTTGCTGAAACCGCCTTGCTCGTCAAAGAGTATCCCTGCAACGAATTCTAGCTGAATGAAAAATTAGCGAGAGTGATTAGCGAGAACGAGAATTTTTCCACACCCGATAGGCACTGTCTCTAGCCGAATGGCCAGAGAATAAGCACGATTGAACCATGGATTATGAGGAAAGAAAAGATTTAGTTTAAGAAGGAATGAATGAGGAAAGAAAAATTTATGCTGAAGAAAAGGAATGAACCTTGCTATCCCATCAACGATTACACCTTTTCCCCCTTTTCCTTATTTTTTTTTTTTCTTTTTTAAAAAATGTTTTTTTTTCTTTTTATTACATTCATCATTATTCCTTATTGAGGTAGCCAATTTGCTTATCATCTGCCCAAACTTGGAACCCTTACATTTAAGTCCCTTGATCTAAATATTTTATACATGTATGAGGACAGCCACTTTGACCTAAGAAATCGTTACGGACCACAAAACATGTCTCCTCCATTTCCATTAATAAATACTTTCATTTTCATTGTATTAATTATTATTATTATGTATTATTATTATATTATTATTATTATTATTATTATATTATATTATTATTATTATATTATTATTATTGTTATTATTGTTAATTGTTATTATTATTATTATATTATTATTATTATTATTATTATTATTATTATTATTATTATTATTATTAATATTAATTATATTTTATTACTTATTATTATTATTATTATTATAAATTTTGTTAGCGTTATGAGACTTGGAATAAAAAGTGCCTTTTGATGCTAAAATAGTTTCGGGAGGTTGAACCCCCTGACCCCCTGTCTACATATATATATATAATGAATAATATATTATATAATATATATATTATATATATATATATATATATATATATATATATATATATATATATATATATATATATATATAATATATATATATCTTATAATATATATATCATATATAGTTTTATTATTATATATATATATATTGTAAGGATTTTAAATCCTTACCACCAATTACCATCCAATTATCTGATTATATATGCTTATTTGTCGTTTCTTTTTACAGCAATCTCCAATGATGTAATGCACGGCGCATTTTTCTAAGTTAACAATTTTCCTTTCATATGGTAAGAACTGCTGTCTTTGTAGGATTTAAACCAAATGTATTTTAATTTCAAATGGAGCAAATATTGTTTTTTATAATTATGCCTTTCAATGGATACGTGAGTAGAAACTCTTTATAATTTTTATAGATCTCTTGTCATCTTGACTGTTCTAATGTGTTTAATGCTGTTGGCATCTCCTACTTCTCCATAAGAAGTCCTCAGCATCGACTGAGGTATGAGTACATTCATTTCTTTAACCTTACATGACATATACTATTATACATGAATATTAACGTAAGCTTACATTGATCTTTTAGTAATTATCTTAAAATCTCTTTCAATTAGGAACCGGGTCAGGGGACCCAATAAAATCTACTTTCAAACCGGGTGAGGGGACTCACAAACCTTAACTTGCATTTGTAAACCGGGTCAGGGGACTCATTTACCACTTTTACAAAAATCGTCCAATCTAAACCGGGTCAGAGGACTCATTAACCTTTTGAAATTCAAACCGGTTGTGGGACCTAATTACGATCTTTACAAAAAATTTTGACAATTAAAAAGGGTCAGGAAACCCTCTCACTCATTGCATATCAAATACGGTCAGGAGACCCTTACTATACTCACATTTAATTAAGGGGGCAAATCCTTCCTTTAAGCTTCTCTTAAAACTTTTAATTAACCTTTAAAGGTGTGAATTAATTAAAATTAATAAAGGAGACATTCCTAATTTATATTTATATTATTGTAACATAGTGCAACCAAAGTGTTTGCTATATAGTACATAGAAAATATTGAAGCCTGGACTTCTTTAAAAAGTAAACTAATAAAATTGTGAAAATTGTTAAAATTCTTAAAGTGACAGAGCCGAGACTCTGTAAAGTGAAATTATTAAAATTAAATATAAACATTTTCATTAACTTTCTTTACAAACATAGTGTTTTAATTTAAACAATTAGTGGTACGATACCACTTACGAATTAAAAATAAAACTTTAAAAGTCAAATTAAAATCACTATATTTAGGTTTAAGTTTTTTTAAATTCTTGTAAATTTAATTATAATTATTTTTCTTATGTATAATTCTACTGATGTACATTAGTAAATAGTACCCAACGTACGTACTACTTTAAAAGAAAAGTTATTATTCCCCAGTACTTTTTTGTACCTGTCACAACTCCAAATAAAATAAATTCCCCAGTACTTTCTGTACCTCTCACCACTCAAAAGAAAATAAATTCCCTAGTAATTTCTGTACCGCCCACTCAAAATTAAAAATAAAAGATTCTGTACATGAACTTAATCAAAAAAATATTCCTCAAGCATGCACAGGTGTTGATATTAAAAGTATATGTATATGGGTGCATATACATTTTCTATACCACTCACTTTGTCTAAGATATTTAATTACCTTAATTTATTAAATAAACTTTCTACTCTTATTTTATATTATCCCCTTTTAAATTATCTTAAATCAAACTTTACAAAACTTGCAACTTTTAAAATAATACATTTATGGTAAAAATAAAAGGTAATTTAAGTTCTGCTTTATTGCTTTTGCTTGACTTGTTATGTGTTATCTGTGCATCCTCTAATCTCCCTTTTCATACTTTTCATATCCTGCATTTGTCCTTGTGCATGAGCTTCACCTGTTTGTTTTCAAGCTTATCCACCTCTCCATTTTATCAAAATCATCAAATCTCCACATTCCAAGAAGCAGAAAGAGAGGAAGCATTCAAGGGTCGGATGGTATGGCAACTTTATTCTAGGACACGATGGTGCCCCTACGGCCTTAGCTTAAACAGTAAGTCTTTATCATACTCCATTCTCAATCTCAACTTTCAAATCTTTTTATTGGTAGCAGAGCGTAGTTTCCTTGACTACCTTGCTACCTTTTCCTTACTTTCTCTTTGACTTTTGGGTTTTCTATCTTTTTCGAAACCTTTTCATTTTTTTGCATTTTGAGCTTCTACGCTCTAACGGAATACCTACTTCAACAATGTCTACTGAAACCTCTACTGATACAACTGACCTTAACAAAACTCTACGAGAACACCTACAACAACAAGCTTCACAATCTACTTTATTGTTTAATAAATTGGCACAATTGCCTGATCTCCAATGTCCTTCTCTTACAACCCTTACAAACCACCCTAAATTTCAAAATGATCCTCATCAACTACAACCATCAATTGGTATTGTTGAATGGTTAAAGGCAATTTATGAACAAAATCAGACAATCTTATTGACTCTAACAAAACTTGTTTCACAACTTGACAAACTTCCTCCCACACATTGTAATGAAAAACCGGTACAACAGTATTCTAATACATCTCCAGAATATTCGGATTCTTCAAATCTAACACAAGAATCTAAAATTAATAAACCGGGTCTCATTGGAAATGTTTGTCACTTTCAACTTAATAAAAAGTATCAAGGTTCTCAAACCTTTTCTAAAGATAAATCTTTTCCCATCTATCAAAATATTTCATCAAAGACCACAACCGCATCAACAAATAAAACGATCATGGTGGTCTAAACCCACAATAATTTGCAATTACTGTAAAAGAGCCGGACATGATATCCGAAAGTGTAGAAAAAGACCTTATTGTCAATTTTGCAGCAAACGTGGTCATATATATGATCAGTGCTATACTAGACAAAACAAATGTATAAATTGCCAGGAACATGGCCATGTAATTTCAAATTGCCCAAAAAGAAATACGAAACGTAAAATATTCAGCAATATTCCTATTTGTCCTTATTGTAAAAAGAACCACCTCGGCATGAATTGTCCGAATAAAGAGAACCCTCAATTAAAGAAACATGTACAATCTATCAAGGCAGAAGTGACTAATGAGTCAAAAACACCCCGAAAAATCGAGGTAAATAAATCTCCAAGAACAACTCAAGGTGATTCAGATGGTGAAAAGCCATTGGGATCAACCGTTGTCTAGAAAACATCTACAACCGACAAATGAAAGTGCAACGAAAGAGGTACAGATACCACCACCACTAACTGAAAATAAATTAACATTTGAAAGCATGCCTAAGATTCAAGGCTATAAAAACTCTACAAATACAACCCTCAACAACGGAAAAGGAGATGTAAGTAATCTTAATCCTATATCTTCCTCTATAACTATCACTTCTAAACCTACTACTCCTACTATTCCTAATACTACTATTCCTACTACTACAATTCCTACTACTACTACTTTATGTACTCTATCTGCCTTATCTACTACTTCTACTTCTACAAAATCTATTCATCCTAGCTCTTCTCAATCTACTGTACTTGTCAATCATGACCTTCCCCTTACTTCATCTTCTACTATCCCTCCGGATCTTCCTAATTCTAATTCTGATAACTCCTCTAAATCTTCTACTATCAACTGTTTTTCTATATCTCCTAATCTTACTGATTCTCTTAAACCTGTAGACTCTTCATCTGTTACAATCTGTCCTGATTTTCCTATTCACAGGTATGATACTAAAGCACCTAAAGTGCTAGAAAAACCTAACAACCAAGTGAAAAATATACCTAATCCAGTGGGAATTGAAAATCAACCACACAAAGAGACAACTAGCCTGAATCCTGTGTTGGACTTTGGACCACTCTGTAGTACAAATTATGGGTTCAACCTTTGGGGCACATTTTACGAACACGGATTCCCTGAGGAATTTGAAGTTCTTGAATCTCATAAGTTACAGGAATTACACCACGGGAGCAATTCTATGTTTAAGTGTCTCTCTGTGTGTCTTTGTAATAATGTCAACAGGCATTTGGAATTGCGAGAAAAATTAACAACCGAGCTAATGAACAATCGTCAGAAATATAATTTGCCAACCAATGGTCAGGCCGGAGAACTAATTATGAAACAATTAAAAACATCTATGAAACCTGAAAATTTCCCATTTATACATAATTTACAAGTCTTTGTGGATGTTTTTCCTAAGATAGAAATTCTTTTGTACATCGGTAAGACTCAGCTTCTTTATTTTGGAACACCTGAAAGCAATGAATTACATTATTTATCTTGCTTTAGTGGAGTTCATTATCAATATCTTACATTAAAACAAGACCGATTACCGGAGGAATCTCAAAAATTTTTGGCTAGAAAAAGGTTATCAAAACATTCACTTGTTTGCATATGAAAAGAACTTTCTTACAACAAACTAAAAAGAAATTCTACCCCATGATTGAATCTGGTGGGGAGGATATTGTAAATATTGTCTTGAAATGATCCACATTTTTTTAAACAACCCTAAAGAAAATAAAACAACACCCCTTACAAGTCCGGGTTCATCCGGAACTTCGTCCACCGAACGGAAATACTTGTGACTTGTAAGGTCTCCAGAGATCACCTACACTATTTACTACTTAGATTTATTATTATTTTTTTTGGCTTTCCATCAGCCACTACATCATATATGAAAAAGGAACCAACTTAACATAGTTCTCCTAATTTTTCTTTATCTTGCTCTCCATGTGACCTCTTTGAGGATATCTAATCCGTTCATCTTCTTTCAACTCCTCCAACGTTCGATTCCATCTCACTTTCAACACCGCCAGTTATTTACCAAATAACTGGTGGGGAGGAAAATGTAAGGATTTTAAATCCTTACCACCAACTACCATCCAATTATCTGATTATATATGCTTATTTGTCGTTTCTTTTTACAGCAATCTCCAATGATGTAATGCACGGCGCATTTTTCTAAGTTAACAATTTTCCTTTCATATGGTAAGAACTGCTGTCTTTGTAGGATTTAAACCAAATGTATTTTAATTTCAAATGGAGCAAATATTGTTTTTTATAATTATGCCTTTCAATGGATACGTGAGTAGAAACTCTTTATAATTTTTATAGATCTCTTGTCATCTTGACTGTTCTAATGTGTTTAATGCTGTTGGCATCTCCTACTTCTCCATAAGAAGTCCTCAGCATCGACTGAGGTATGAGTACATTCATTTCTTTAACCTTACATGACATATACTATTATACATGAATATTAACGTAAGCTTACATTGATCTTTTAGTAATTATCTTAAAATCTCTTTCAATTAGGAACCGGGTCAGGGGACCCACTAAAATCTACTTTCAAACCGGGTCAGGGGACTCACAAACCTTAACTTGCATTTGTAAACCGGGTCAGGGGACTCATTTACCACTTTTACAAAAATCGTCCAATCTAAACCGGGTCAGAGGACTCATTAACCTTTTGAAATTCAAACCGGTTGTGGGACCTAATTACGATCTTTACAAAAAATTTTGACAATTAAAAAGGGTCAGGAAACCCTCTCACTCATTGCATATCAAATACGGTCAGGAGACCCTTACTATACTCACATTTAATTAAGGGGGCAAATCCTTCCTTTAAGCTTCTCTTAAAACTTTTAATTAACCTTCAAAGGTGTGAATTAATTAAAATTAATAAAGGAGACATTCCTAATTTATATTTATTTATTGTAAAATAGTGCAACCAAAGTGTTTGCTATATAGTACATAGAAAAGATTGAAGCCTGGACTTCTTTAAAAAGTAAACTAATAAATTATAATATATATATAATATATATATATATATATATATATATATATATATATATATATATATATATATATATATATAATATATAATATATATATATTATATATATATTCAGTATAGAATTTCTCTATCTTCTTATTGCATAAATCAGTTTATAAAGGAGAAAGGTAGGAGGTGTTAGGCAAAATTTTTGATTTTTGTAAAAAAACATTAGAAATATAGAGACACTAAGAAGCCACATGCGCCTATTGAGACTGTCCCAGTCAACCCACTAACCAAACATGCTCTCATGCAAATCCATAAAGCACCCTAGGGCTTGTCAAATTCCTGTAACTAAAAAACCACCAATTGGGCTTAGTAAAAAAAAAAAAATGACATATGATACCGGTACTCAAACCATCCACATACCTTAATAACTAAGTTATAGTCACACATGCAGTCTAACATTAATAACCACTGTAACTAAAAACCCGCCAATTTGGCTTCGTCTAAATATACTATATGATATCCAACCCATCCATATATATATCCAACCCTTTCTTAAATGTTGCAATCAAGTTACACTCAACAACCTCCTGTGGCAAACCATTCCAAAATTTAACAACCCTATTACTGGAAGAATGCTTTCTTATATCAAGATGGCATGCTTTCTTCTTAATTTTCTTATTATGCTCCCTGGTCTCCCATCCGTTCTCTACTATGAAGAATTTATTGGTCTCTGTATTATCAATAGATGTAAATATTTTGTAGACTTGTATCATGTCCCCTCTGAGAAATCGCCTTTATACAGAAAACATTCCTAACCTGGGTTTATAATTATTTTAAAATATGAAGCTCTCATCATCCCATAGCTAAACTTTGTGAGACATTTAATATATATATATATATATATATATATATATATATATATATATTATATATAAATATATATTATATATATATATAATATATATAATATATATATTATATATTATTATATATATATATATATATATATATATATTGAAGGGGTTAGGTTCTGGTGTTGAATAACCACCTTCAATTGAAGAATATTAGATGTTGAAGAGAGTGAGCATTGTCACGATAAAGTGGCGTTTCTTCCCGGAGGCTGCTTAGGTGTCATCAGTGGGGCTAGCAGCCTCCTGCCCCAGACGCCACAGAACTCCCCCCAGTGACAATGCCGCGAGCACACTCCGCTCTCCGGACCTGGAAGGACGTCGGGTAGTAGCGTGTATCTGTCAGGTGAGAGCTAGGTGTGCACACATTAAGGTCACCGAGAAGGCTTCGACCACTCTGTACTCTTACGTGCAGTTGGTCCGCACCTGCAGTGAGAAGCACAGTACAGGTGGCACAGGATGACCGAACAGAGTAGCGCCCAGTAGAAGAAACTTGATTTGATGGTTGTTTGGTTGATCGAATGGCTGGTCGGCTGACCAGTTTGCTTGTTGGTCGATCGGTTGACCAGTGTGGGAGGTAAGCAGTTGATTGATGTAACGTTCGTTGAACGATTGTAGCAAAACAAACTCTTCAGGAAGAAGCACTTTGGGCGAGTGTCAACCATCACGAGATGTCTTACCACGGCGAACAACTTGGAGAGCAGATGGGCTTACTGGTTGCTGGTGTTCGTTGTGCCACTCCAGTGGCACGTGTCACTCTGGTGGTCACCAATTTGAAGGGGTTAGGTTCTGGTGTTGAATAACCACCTTCAATTGAAGAATATTAATAGTTGATGAGAATGAGCGTTTTCACGATAAAGTGGCGTTTTCTTCACGGAGGCTGCTTAGAAGTCCGGTGAGGCTAGCAGCCCCCTGCCCCAGACACAAATAATATATATATTTATAATATATATATATTATATATATATATATATATATATATATATATATATGTTACAGATACAATATATATATATATATATATAAATATATATATATATATAAGGTATTTGCTTAATTTGTTCAAAAAATTTTAATCATGCGCTTCTACATAAAAAATTTAATTCAAATTTGACATAGATTTAAAAAAAAAAAAAAAAAAAAAATTTCCTCATAAACCATATTGTGTTATATATCATTGAAAAGACCTTGAAAAATTACTACAAAATGACACCACTCTCATTGTTCTATCTTTACATGACCGTAGTTTCTAAATGGTTTGAAATATTTTCCTGAAAATTAGGATTATTCATAATCTCCATAAAGTTAACCATTGTTGAAAATTTCTTGGAAATATCGGAGATGGTTGGAGGTAAAACCTTGTATTGATTGACGTTAGAATGACTCTATGCGGTATTGTAATTTTAATACAATTAATATTGCTATCAGAAAGGAAGAAACATTATTATTATTGCTATTTAAAATATTTTTTTCATCAGTCACAATTATGAAATATCAGAAAGGCAGGTATTATATTTCAGGGGTATTATAGCAGTTTCAAATCACCTTTCAAATCACCGAAAATTTTCTAAGTTCAAAAAAATTTCTAAGTTCAGAAAAGTTAAGTTAAGTTAAGTTTTTTAAGAAAATTGTTTAGTGGCAAGCTTCTGGCATAATTCCAGAAGCTTGCTACTAAAGAATTTTCTTAAAAAACTTATTTTAACTTAACTTTTCTGAACTTAGAAATTTTTTTGAACTTAGAAAATTTTCGGTGATTCGAAAGGTGATTTAAAAGTGCAATTTTCCCTATTTCAGGGCTCAAAGGACACAACACTGTATTGCAATTAGTAGCCCAATTTCAGATCTATACCAGATACTTCCTGTTTTATATAATTTATTGGTATATTGAAATTGTAAATATTGGACTATATAATATAAAACTATGTGATCTATGCTATTAAATAATTAAATTGATAATTTTATTCGAATAAAAAAAAATTTTGGAATTTGATTATTTGCACAAACTTTATTTTTAATTAGTGAATGAATAATAATTCTTATGTCTCTTTCAAAAAATATTGGAGGTTAAATAATAATTTTTCGGTAAAGCTGTAGACAGGGACCCACACATTTTTGAGACCGAAAATTTTCTAAGTTCAAAAAATTTCTAATGTTTCAGAAAAATTAAGTTAAGTTAAGTTTTTTAAGAAAATTCTTTAGTGGCAAGCTTCTGGCATAATTCCAGAAGCTTGCCACTAAAGAATTTTCGGTAATAGTTGAGTTTAACAGATTCTTAAAAAATTGATTTTTTAGAAAAATCAATCGATTTGTTGCTATACCTATGAAACACTGTTGTCAAATTTTTAATTTTCGGCAGCACTAAAACACAAAGCCTTTGACAAAGCCATGCTTAAACCGCTACTAATGATATCTAATAGCCTAACAACACAATTTTATTTAATAAAAGTGAAAAGAAAACTTCTTTTGCAATAAAAAGCTTCACAGCAAATCATAATTATTTATTTAAATCTATGTAACCTGTCCTAACTTATTATTATTATTATTATTATTATTATTATTATTATTATTATTATTTATTATTATTATTATTATTATATATATATATATATATATATATATATATATATATATATATATATATATATATATATATATATATATATATATATATATATATATATATATATATATATATATATATAATTTCAATAAAAGGGCCAGAGATTATCTCAGAAAAGTATTAGACTTACAGAAAAACTAATTACATATTTGGAATCAGCGTACAAAGCTTATTATATGTAAAGTCGTTTTATGAATTAAAACTAACGAATACCCTAGAGTAGACCGCATAGATATCAGGAGTCGGGTCTCTCGGCCTCTAGGTGGACGACGGGGGGGACTTCGTCCCCCCCTCTGTCCCCCCATCGGCTCGAGCCCCCTAAAAATTGAAGTTCAAGGAAACATATAATTCCATTAGGGGGCTCGAGCCGATGGGGGACAGAGGGGGGGACGAAGTCCCCCCCGTCGTCCACCTAGAGGCCGAGAGACCCCGACTCCTGATATCTATGCGGTCTACTCTAGGGTATTCGTTAGTTTTAAATCATAAAACGACTTTACATATAATAAGCTTTGTACGCTGATTCCAAATATGTAATTTATTTTTCTATAAGTGTCTTACTTTTATTTTTTTTATTTTTTTTTTACATTCTGGTAATAAGCTTTATACGCTGATTCAAAATATGTAATTGGTTTTTTCTGTAAGTGTGTAAGTGTCATACTATATATATATATATAATATATAAATAATATTATTTTATATATATATATATATTTTTTTATAATATATATATATTATATATATATATATATATATATATATATATATATATATATATATATTAGCAACGTTACCATTACCTGGCAATTTTACGATATTTTTATAAACGACATTTTTCGTTATTTTCATATATCATTCTTTTTTTACGTATCAATTTTTTTTGCGTTGGCTTATTGAATTTATATATGAGAGAGGTTTGGCAACACTGTTCTAGTACTTTGACATGGGTTCTAAAGATACAAAAAAAAAACGATTATCGGAAAAAAATATCGATATTTCGTCAGAATCTGTTAAACTCAACTATTACCGAATTTTCTTAAAAAACTTAACTTAATTTTTCTAAACTTAGAAAGTTTTTTGAACTTAGAAAATTTTCAGTCTCAAAAATGTGTGGGTCCCTGTCTACAGCTTTACCTAATTTTTCATACCAGAATTTCTTCTGATTGTGAAATGTGTTCTATATAATGACTACTTCTTTCTTCTTTAACACTTTTGGAAAGTTCATCCTTAATTTCAAATTCACTTTTTATTTCCATAATAAAAACACAAATTCTTTTTTTACACAAAATGTCTCGTGAACGAAAAAAAAAAAGTTTTTGCTGCTTTGAGAAAAAAAATTAATTTATAAAACCAAATTTATTACTTAATACATAGCCAACACATTTGGTAATTATATAGCAGAACCGCTACATCTCAGATTTTTATAAAAATCACAACATAGACTCCAGAAAAATTATAATAATGAATAAAAAAAAAAAAAATGCGGGCTGGGTGAAGTTCTTTCAGGAAATAATACATCATTTCAAAGTTTGTTCAAAACTGCCATAGACCTAACCG
Source organism: Trachelipus rathkii (assembly GCA_015478945.1). Lineage (NCBI taxonomy): Eukaryota > Metazoa > Arthropoda > Malacostraca > Isopoda > Trachelipodidae > Trachelipus > Trachelipus rathkii. Next base: position 9,168 of record JABUQX010074604.1, on the reverse strand, counting down.
GAATGTAGGGATGCCGAAAGAGGACCGATATATAATATATCGATATTGATATTTTTTCGATAGTATTGAAAAAATATCGATGATATTTTTTCAGCCGATATATCGATATTTTAAGCCGTTTTCGATTTTGCATTTGTGCCATAGTATTTCAATCCAATGTTATAAGCTGCGTTTCCAGAAGCCCGACTGCAGCCCGGACGGGCACACAGGCGCACATGCATCGTTTCCAGAGCCCGTTTGCGCACTTCTACGTCATGTAAACGTCACAGTCAGGCGCCCGTTGTTACATCCTCGAATTTGGGAATTAGTAAACGGGCGGGCGCGGATGAATATTTTGTTTGCAAACAAATCTTTTCAAAAAACATATGTCGGAAATTACTTGCCAAAAGTTTTTAATATTTTAGTTAACTTTTATTTTAAGGGTACTAATATATCGTATCATTTCATAAATTAGATACATATAAGTACAAGAGTATAATATTTTAATTGTTAGTGATGTTTTAATAGGAGATTTCAGTAAGTACATTTATTAGGCCACACCCAGGTATCATTTTGTAAGGAGTATGGCCGATAATGACAGGCCTAAATTGAATGGATCCAGTTTAATTTTTTAATATGCATATTCATTATATTTATATATATATATATAATATATAATATAATATATATATATATATAATATATATATAAGTATAATATATTATATATATATATATATATATTATATATATATTATATACTATAATATATATATATATATATTATTATATATATATATTATATATATAATATTATATATATATATATATATATACAAAGGTGGGCATTAACGCGTTAATCCGTTAATAACTCGTTAATTTTTCGTTAACTTTTAACGCTTCGTTAATTTCGAAAAAAAAGTAACGGACTATTAAACGAGTTAAAATTTTTCCCTACATCCGTTAATCGTTACTTTAATTTACGAGTTTATAAATATTTTCTTATCAGATTTTAAATTTTATTAGATTCGATTTCGATAACAAACTTTTTTTTTCAAAATTTCCCTAAACGCTCCTCACAATGGCCTCATCATTTTTTTTATTAGTACACGTTATTAACACTTTGAGAAATTTTGACGTTTTTTCCTTTCCTGGTTTTCATTTCTTATTGTTTTCGCTGAAGAAAAAAATTAGATAGTGACTGTTGCCGTTCAATTGAGTTCATTAACTTCTTCGTTAGTTACTTGAAACTGCTTTCTTTTTGCGAACTAGTGAAAAAATAAGAAACTAGCGCTCATAAGCCTTGTAATTTATAAAAAAATATAACATATTTGTATTAAAATTCTAAGTTGACATATCCTATTATTTTTACAATAATATACTACTCGGGTGTCCGTAAAAGAGAATGTCCCATTTTCAATGCTTTATTATAACAGCATAATATACAATATTCATATCATATCACTACATTCCAAAAAGTTGAAGGTCATTGGAACAGAGTTTTTCCTACATTTGTTCAATATGTGCCCCCTTCGTTATAGGGAATACATTCAGCCGATAACCCAATTCCTCCCAAACATTGGTTAACAGATCCGAGTAATGGATGCAACGGCGGGTTCAATTCTGCGTTTCAACTCTGCGTATAATTGGGCAGCCCTATAGGAAGAAATCGCATGGTGTTAAGTCCGGG
>JABUQX010074603.1:15000-33322 GCA_015478945.1 Trachelipus rathkii | reverse complement strand
CCCCAATTTTTTTGGCACCCTAATTTTTTGACAACCCTAATTTTTTTGGCAACCCAAATTTTTGGCAACCCTAATTTTTTGGCAACCCTAATTTTTTGGCAACCCCAATTTTTTGGCAACCCTAATTTTTTGGCAACCCTAATTTTTTGGCAACCTTAGTTTTTTGGCAACCCTAATTTTTAGCAAACCCTTCGAAGAAGGTTGCGCCAAACGGTTGCGCAGCAACCGTTGTACGTACCCCACCCTAATTTTTCGACCAACCCTTTGGTGTTCCATGGGTCATTTTTTGCCCACGGTAATTTTTGGCCACCCTTTAGGGGCTTAGCCCTATTTTTTGATATTTCGATCACATCTACACACGTGCGCGTGCGCACACACATCCAAACCCTTGACAGATACCATGGGTCAATTTTTGCCCACGGTAATCTTTTGTCCTTCTTTTACGGGTTAGCCCTATTTTTTCCTGATATTCGATTCACATCTAACACACGTGCGCGTGCGCACACACATACACACCCTTGACAGATACCATGGGTCAATTTTTGCCCATGGTAATTTTTTGGTCTTCCTTGAGGGGCTTAGCCCTTTTTGATGTCTTAACCTTGTTTGCATGATACTTCGGCCTTGACCTTGCCATATACCATGGGGTCAATTTTGGCCCCACGGCCAATTTTCTGCCCACTCGTGGCCCACCCGTCACATATTTCGTTCCTAACTTGTACGCATGTATGGATCTATCCTAACTTGAACACCTACACACGCACACACACACACACACACACACACACACACACACTTACACATACACACATTCCACTATGACACTTATTCACTATAACACTTACATTTTTCCATAGACACTTACACATTTACACATATACACACGTACAAACACACTGCCAACCCTGTTGTTTCGTCCATGTCAATTTGACCCACGGATAACTTTGTTGTCACTTCACATATTAGGGACTAGCCCATTTATTGATGTACTTACCTTGTTAACATGATAAATTTCGGAGCTTGGACCTTGCCAGATAACCATGGAGTCAATTTTATAGACCCCCACAGCTAACTTGATGGCTTTGATGGCCCCCAACAACGTAAGGAGTATCTAGTGATGCTCTATTAGTGTTCTATGAGTATTAGATAAGTGCCAGGTGAGTGCCAGGTGGGTGTGCCAAGTGAGTGCCAATTGAGTTGCCAAGAGTGCCAAGTGAGTGCCACATAGTGCCAAGTGAGGCCACATAGTTACCAACTGAGTGTACTTTTTTCAAGCCCTTTTCAACCTCCCCTGAGCCTAGAATAGCCCTAATATGGGTGTCTACCCCTAGGTTTTATAAGGTATGAGGATTCGATTTGGTGTATTTCGTACAACCTGTTAGGAATGCTTCCTATTTTGCACTAGTAATAGGCGGCCTTATAGGCCTATATAATATATATATATATATATAGTATACTATATATATAATATATATATAATATATATATATATATATTATATATATAATATATATATATATATATATAATTACACAAAAACACACACACACACACAACACTATGACACTTATACATACATTCACTATGTCACTTATACACACATACACTATGACATTTATACACACATTCACTATGACACTTATACACACTATGACACTTATAAGCACTTACACTCTCCATTAGACACTTACATTAAACCATATACACATTACACTCACACCCACACACAATATATATATATACATACGCACCCCACCACTCGATATTTTGATGCCTCAACTTTGATGCCTCAACTTTGATGCCTCAGCATTAATGCCTCAGCATTGATGCCTCAACTTTGAAGGTTCATCTTTGATGACTCATCTTTGATGACGTCATCTTTGATACCATCTAATATAGATGATTCATCCTTTGATGAAATCATGCTTTTGATTGGCTCAAAACTTTGAGGCATCAAACTTTGTTGGCTCAACTTAAAGGTTCCTTAGACTCACTCTTTGATGACGAATCATCTTTGTACCGTTCATCTTTGATGACTCAGATTTATTGATGGTTCAGTACATTTTGATGGTTCAGTACATTTTGATGGTTCCCAATCACCGTAAGAAGCAGGGCGCCCTCCGCACAAAGTCAGTCGAACACCGCACCCGCAGGTGCGACCCGCCGCGCGAACGATAAATATGATATCAATGTAACTATTCAAAGAATTTCTTTTACAAATATACTATGAGTCATTCCATTTTATTTCATACTTTAACATTTTTATTAAAAACATTTTGCGATCCTAAAACTTACCTCATTACAGACATCTTTTTATATTTTACCTTAAATACTTTTTTTAATTATATAAATTTAATTTAAAAAATTGTATTAAGAAAGAAAAAAAAAACCAGAGTGCCTGATATATAAAACATTATTATTTTACTACAATTGTACGAAATTTTATATAAAAACATATACTTTACAGACCTTAAAGCAGTTTTAAATCAGTAAATCAAATAGAGGTGTTACATAAGCAACAAGGGAGTTAGTATGCTTTTGTTTTACTGCTTTACTGTTTTAACTCATGTTTTACTGCTTTAACTCATGTTTTACTGCTTTAACTTATATGTTTTACTGTCTTTAACTCACATATTACATACCCTAAAGCAGTAAGCCAGTAAAATAGAGGTGTACCTAACACCTAGGGGGGATTAGTATGCTTTTTGTTTTACTGCTTTACTGTATTAACTCATGTTTTACTGCTTTAACTCATGTTTACTGTTTTAACTTTTATATTTTCTGCATTAACTCACAGATTTGTTAACATTACATACCTTAACGCAGCCTTTCAGTAAATCACTAGAGCCTTTTCCAGCAACACAGGATTTTAGCGTTTGTTTTACTTTTTACTTGCCTTAACGCATGGATTTACTGCTTTAACTCTGTTTTACTGCTTTAAACTCATGTTTTACTGCTTTAACTCATATGATTTACTACTTTAACTCATAATATTCTATTAACATTATGATTTTTTATTTTGTGTTCACTTTTATTCATTTTATATTATTAATTTCTATTGTTATTTTATTATTATTATATTATATTTTACCATTTATCGGTAAAATAGTTTCCAATTTACTTAACAAATTTTATGATTCATTTAGAAACACACACACACACACAACACACACACACCACACACACCACACACCACTTACACTTAACACCTTATACACACATACCACTATGACACTATATACACACATTCAATCATGGACACTTATACACACATTCACACTCACACTCACAGTTTACACTCGACACTTACAATTACACACACACACTCACACCACATTACACTCAACACTCTCAATATACCCTCAAATGTAGATTTACTAATACACCACACACAGATTTACTCACTCACACAGAATTACTTACACTCACACACAGATATACTTACACACAGATTTACTACACACACGTCCACTATCACTTACACAATAACGTAATAATTAATATTAAAAACATTTTATGTTCTTAATTAAACACGTACATTTAATTACTTAATTTAATATAACTAAAATTATTTCAAAGTTTTCTTAAAACTTCTATAATAAATCAATCATTAATCTTTGACACAAAGAATTTATATTAACTGTTAATACTTTTTGTCTTATAAATTTTATAAAACCTGATCAAGTCTTTTAAAAACTTTACTAAAATTTATGAATTTTATTAAAAAAAACATATATTTTACGTACCTTAAAGCAATAAATCAGTAAATCGATAAGGCCAGCCCGTAACGCACCCCGTTTCTAAACATTTCCATATTTTGTTCTATTGAATTACTGCCTTTACATCATCTTTAGCCATGTAAATAAGTATAAAAATAACAAAATAAGTTCTTCTCATCTAACATAACATGTATATTATATTAAAATCAATTCTAAGTTTTTATTTAAAAATAACAATTATTCAACTTACATTTATATTATTCATTCGATGTGATTAACTTAAAAATATTTCAAGTTTTTTAAAAATAATTCGGGTTTCCTTTATTATTATTTATTATTATTACTATGTACATTGACAATCACACACGAGAAACACAACAACCCGCACTCCTTACGGATACGAACTTGACCTCTCTCTGTAAATGTGTATGATTTAACTACTTTGGATAATTCCTTTTTGTATCCCGGGGCGATTAAGACCTAATTCCAGGTCAAAATATATTTCAAAGTGACCTTTTTCTGTAAAATGTGGTCCAATAACTACGTTAGGCCTATAAAATTTTTAAGGCCTAATTTTTTAGGATAAGCCTTTTTGTAGACGGGGCTAATTTAATCCTAATTACCAGGTCAAAAGGTAATTACCAGTATAGACAAGAATCATTGTATATTATTCATTATTTTTAAAAATATATTTCCAAACTGAAACATGTGGATCGGTAAGATCCTTTAAGCAGGTAAGAAAGGAAATGTTTTCCTTACTTGTGATTGGTCGGAGTAGTTTTCCCTAGTTCAGTTCTTAAGCTAACCACCAGGGCTCAGCATGAGCCCCACCCGCAAAAGGCAAGCCAATCCCGCACCCGCTGGTGCGTCCCGCCGCGTCCCCGCCGCCGCGTCTGGCGCCCGCAGGCGCAATATTTTCCGCGTTCCCCGCACGCCGCGGGCGCCCGCAGGCGCAATATTTCGCGTTACCGCCCGCCGGTGCCGCCGCAGGCGCAATATTTCCCTCGGGCGAATGAAATATATATATATACTAACGAAGTCATTCATTTTTATTTCATACCTTAACATTAATTCAATAGAATTTTTTTTCAAATATACTATGAGTCTTATTCATTTTTTATTTACTACTTTAACATATATTTATTAACATTTATGTTTTTTATTTTGTTTTATACTTTTTCTTTTATCTTATTATTATCTTTTTATTTATCTTTATTTTATTTTCTATTATTTTTATTATTTTTATTTTTTATAAATAACTTAGTGTTTTACTTCATGCCTATATTTATTATTATTTAGAACACAACCACATACAACACAAACACACACACGTACACACACACACACACCCACACACCCATCACACAACACACACACCACACATACACACACACACACACACACACACACACACATACACACACACACACACACACACACACACTCACTTACACATAATTTACGTATAATTTATTAAAAACATTTCTATTTGTTATTTTTTTATTATTAATACTTTAGTTTATTTACATTCATGCCTATTTGTTTATTCATTATTTATGAACACACATACCACACACACCCACACACACACACACACACAACACACACTTACACAAATACGCACCCACCCACTCGATATTTGATGGCCTAACATTGATGCCTCAGCTTTTGATGCCTCACTTTGATGCCTCAGCTTTTGAGACCTCAACTTTGATGCCTCAGCTTTGATTGCTCAGCTAAGGTGACTGCCCCAACTATTAAATAAACTTAAGCTTTGGAATACCTCAGCTTAATGCGTACGGATCATCTTAATTGAATGACTCATCTTTGATGGAGTCATTCTTCTTGATAACCACACTATATTGATGAATTACATCTTAAGCAGTTCACACTTACCATAGAACATACGCACACTACATAGCAACAACTTACCGCTCACCCATAGACACTTACCCCACCCACCCGTTAAATACATATAGTAATATATATATATATATTATATATATATATATAAATATATACTATAATATATAGTATGAAGTATATTAGCAATATAATAAAATATATCTATATAATATACTATAATAATAATAATAATATATATATATTATATAAATATCATATATATGTATACTATATATATATTTATATAGATATCTATATATAATATATATATAATAATACTATATATAATATATTTCATTCGCGACGGGAATATGCGCTGCAGAGGCGGCACCGCGCGCGGGCGAAGTACGCAGGAAATACTTAGCCCTGCGGAGCGCACGCGGCACGGCGAGTAACGACGGAAAAATATTTGCGCCTGGGGCGCCCACGCGGCGGGCGGAACGCGGGGAAATATTGCGCCATGCAGGGCGGCACGCGGCGGCGGGACGCAGCGGGACAGCCAACCAGACGGGCAGGGGAATTGGCTGCACTTTGGGGGGGGGATCATGCTGAGCCCTTCGGATGTGGTCTAGAAATTATGAACTAGGGAGGAAAACTACTACCGACCAATCACAAATAGGAAAACATTTCCTTCATTACCTGCTTAAAGGATCCTTACTCGAATCCAGCATGTTTCAGTTATGGGGAAATATAATTTATTAAAAAGAATTAATACATCAAACAATGATTCATACTCTATACTTGGAATTACCGTTATTGAGACCTGTATTAAGGATCAAGATTAGCCCCGTCTACAAACAGCTATCCTAATTCAGAGCCTTAAATTGTAGGGAACTAACAGTCAGTTAGTGCACCACATTTTACAGAAAAAGGTCACTTTGAAATATATTTCTGACACGTAGGAATTTAGGCGGATTAAAGTCGCCACCGAGGAATACAAAAAAGGAATTAACTACATAAGATATTATGTACCACTTCTTTGACAGTGTCAGGTCACGTTTCTACGTAATCTGTAAGCGAAGTGCAGGTGTTGGTGAATGTTTTCTCGTGGAGGATTTGTCCAATGTACATAAATAATAATAATAATAATAAAGGAAACCCGAATTATTTAAAAAATGCGTGAAATTATAATTTAGTTAACCCAAAATTAAACGCCATTTGGTGAAGGTTATGTATAAAAGAGTTAAGGTTTTATGGACATATTTAGGAATGAATTTTAATCAACTACAGGGTATGATAGAATAGAGAACTTACTATTTGTATATTAATTTTATACTTATTACATGCTAAAGATGATGTAAAGCAGTAATCAATAGAACAAAACGTGGCAATAGCTATGATGATGGAGGGGTTGGCTAGGGCTGGCCGTTACTGATTTACTGCATTTATTGCTTTAAAGGTTCGTAAAAATATATGTATTTAATGAAAATTTCATTAAAATTTGAGCTAACAAGTATGATTTAAACAACATAGAACAGCTTAATAAATTTAATAACAAAAAAAAAACGGATCTAAGAACACCCAAATGTTTTATTTTAAATAATGGAAAGAATATCTTTGTTTCCAAAAAATAATGAGTTGCATTATTATAAGAAGTTTTAAGAAAGCTTTGAAATAATTAGTTAATATTTGAAATGCCAAAGTCAATATGAAATGTACGTGTTAAATAATAAATACATTGAAAAACTAAGTTAAATAAATTTAGTACGATTATATGTGTAAGGTGAGTGACGGTGTGATAGAAAAAGTAACAATCTGTGTGTGTAAAATGTAAATTGATGTTGAGTGATAAGTAAAACTAACTGGTGAAGAGTAAAGAAATAAATCTGCGTGTTGTAAGTAAATCTGTGATAAGTGACCGTGTGTGTGTCGTACCCTGTGTGTGATGTCTGTGTGTAGTGTAAGCGTAAATCAGTAAGTGTCTGAAGGGATAAAATGTAAGTATTCAAATACCGAGGAATGTGTGTATAAGTCTGTCATAGTGAAATGTGGATGATATTATAAGTGTCAATCAGTGGATGTGTGTATAAGTGAGAGATGTCCGTGCGTGTGTGTGTGTGTGATGGTGTGTGTGTGTGTGATCGTAAGTGCATATGGGCTAGTGTAAGTGTGTATGATGTGAATGATAGATTCAATAGAACAATAATAACAATAGGCATGAAGTAAAATAACACTAAGTATAATAACATCAATATAATAAAGTACAATAATTAATAAAATAATACAAACTAATAAAACCCATAAAAGATAAATAATAAAATAATAATTAAAAATAATCTAAAAATATTAAACAAAATAACAAAAGAACTTCAAATGCCTGAAATGAAAGTATCCATGAACGTAGTCAAAGTAGGTAAAAAAACATATGAAGGTAAAGCTCAGTAAAACATGAGTAAAGCAGTGAAACATTGAGTTATAAGCAGCTAAAACATGAGATATAAAAGCAGATTAAAAACAGTAGAACCAAAAGCAATACTAATCCCGCTAGTTGCTAGGAACACCTCTATTGATTACTGATATGTACTGCTTTAAGGTATGTAATGTTCAAAATTCCCGCGTTAAAGCATGTAAAAACATATAAGTTAAAACGTAAACATGAAGTTAAAGCAGAAAAATCGAGTATAAAGCAGTACAGAAAGGCTAAGTAAAACAAAAGATAGCTAATCCACCCCTGACGCCTGATTAGGAACACTCTCTATTGATTTACTAGCTTTACTGCTTTAAGGAATTTAGATATGTGAGTATAAAAGACAGTAAAAAATATAAGTTAAAGCAGTAAGGAACACATGAGTTAAAAGAAAGTAACAACATGAGTTCTAGAAACAAGAATAAAGCAGATAAAACGAACAAGCATACTAATCCGCCACGCCTAGGTGTTTAGGTGAAACCTCTATGAGTCCTACTGCATTTACTAGCATACCATCTCGGACTTTAAGGTACTGATAAAGTATATTGTTTTAATAAAATATATCGTCACAGATTATATTTTAAATAAAATTGTTTTATATATATACCACTCTGGTTCTTTTTTCTTCTTACATTATACAAGTTTTTAAAAAAATTTATAAAATTAAAAAAGTCATTTAAGAATAAAAATAAAAAAGATGCATCTGTACATGAAGGTAATGTTTTAGGATCGCAAAATAGTTTTTCAATAAAAATGTTTAAAGTATGAAATAAAAATGAATTGTTCAATAGTATAATTTGAAAAGAAATTCTTTGAATAGTTAACTATATTGATATCATATTTATCATTCGCGAGACGAAGCGAGACGCACCTTGCGGTGTGACGGTGTTGTCGACGAACTTTGTGCGGAGGGAAGACCCTGCTACTCTACGGTGATTGGACGGAGAGACCATCAAATAACTGAACCATTCAAAATGTACTGAACCATCATCATCTGGTCATACAAAGAATGACGGACAAAGGATAGACGTACAATCAGATGCTAGTCACAAAGATTGAACGTTTAAAAGTTTCGACCAACATAAGTTAGAAGTCTCAAAGTTTGAGCCATTCAAAGATGATTTCATCAAAAATGAATCATCAATATAGAGGTATAAGAGAAATGTTCATCAAGATGACGTCATCAAAGATGAACCTTCAAAGGTTGAAGGCAAAAAATCAATGCTGAGGCATTTAATGCTGAAGCATTCAAAGTTGAAAGAGCCCATCAAAGTATAGTGATGGCATCAAAATATCGGAGTGTGTGCGTGTAAGTGTAAGTGTAATAGTGTGGTATAAAAGGGTGTGAGTGTAAGTGTAAGTATTTGAGTATGTATATGTTTGTTTCACAGTCATTGGTCAATATCGAGATAGAGTGTGTAGAGGAATGCTTATAAGTGTCATAAGGTGATAAGTTGATTAGATGGCATCATACGTCGAATGTGGAAGAGGAGGTTTTATAAATTCCCTTTTTTCATATGTGAATATTAGATCTGGAAGTTATGTGGGGATATAGCCTCGCTCGGAACTGTATGTATAAGATGTACATGAATTGATTTATGGTGTGTAAGAGGGATCATACGTCGCCAAATGAAATATATTGCGATATTCACCTATAATAATAAATTAAGATAATAAGAACGACAGTGAGAAGGTTTGATACTGGAGATTTTGCTAAGTTTAGTATTCTATCATAGACGAGGGGATATAAGTATTAATATTCATTGTTCAATAAATTATAATAGTATATTAGGACCATATCTTTGAGATATGAGAATTAGTAGGACCGACTTACTGTGATACTTATTTCTTCTAATTGACCATTATCTACTCAAAATTACCTCAAAGAGACTATAGAGCCTGATATAGGACCAGATTAGTACTCGGTAACTCAAAATACCAGTAAGGGAGCATCGGCGCCTACAAACAGGTTGCCTAGGAGTAATACACCAATATCAAGAGTTCACTCCAAGTTACCTCTTATAACCTAGGGCCTCGACACCACATATTTAGGCGAGCCCCTATTCATAGGCTCAGTGGAGGCTTGATAAAGGCTTGAATGGAAAAAGAATATGGCCTACAGTGGTACTATGTGGGGCACTCACTTGGCACTAATGTGGCACTCAACTTGCGCACTTCCATTCGCGCACTCACTTGGCAACTCAATTGGAACTCATTGGCACCACTTGCACTCAAGCCTGGCTTACGCTCCACCTGAGCAGCGCTATCTAATACGTACACTTAGAATACTAGACATTAAAAAATGAAGGGAAACATCACTATGGAAGCATCCGATCATTATCCAAAGTATTTGCACAGCATCAAATCCCCACTCAAAGTGTTAGGCGGGAGGATCCAATGCATATAAATTCTCCTGAGACCCTCCCAATGGTATCTGGCAAGGTCATAGCCCAGAAATATCAGTTGGGGTCAAAACTATGAGGTATAAAGACATCAAAGAAAACTAACGCTCGCCAACACAAACGCATCCACGTGACACAGAAGGAAAACACAAAAAAACAAATACCGTAGGTCAAAATTGACAGCCATTTGGTTACATACAAGGGTGACAGTGTGTTTTGTAACGTGTGTATAAGTGGTAAATGTAAGTTGTCTAAGTGGAGAAAATGTAGTTAAGTAGTGTATGAGAATAATGGTGTAAGTGATATACTCGCTCCGCGTGTAGTGAGAAAGAATAGGTGAAGGAGTCTATTAGGAAGATTCAAATATGATAGTGTTGTGAGTGGTGAGAGTGTTGTGTGTGGTTTGTGTGTGCTAAAAATTGGATCCTGTGCAGACACTATTTTATGTGTATTGGGTGGTGGTGTGCTTGGGTTGTGCGGGTGCTTGGTAGGGTGTTCCAAATAGACAGATAGCGCATATGGGAAGTTGTGACCATTACTAGGTGCGTAATACAATAGCCTTAGAGATCACGATTTTGGACCAATATATGCCCTTATGTGACGGCTGTGGCTGCCCAGGCGGAGTGGAGGCTAGATGAAAATTGGCGTTCGGCACCATGGAGATCTCGACCGAAACATGGTATATGGCAAGGTCAAGCCGAAATCAATTGGTCAAACAAAGGTTTTAAGACATCAAAAAGGGCTAAGGGTATCCAAACTTTCTGCAATATGATCGTCTGCAGAAAAACTTACCTGATGGCCTATATGTTAAAGTCTTTGAAACCTTAACGCTGTTTTTTACCTGGAAAGGGGTGGTGTATCACTCCGCTGGTGTGCGCTAACGCGCATGCGTGTTGTTTAGTATGTGTGAAATCTTGCACCACAGAAATGGATCAAAAAAATAGGCTAAGCCCGTAAAGAAAGGACAAAAAAATTACCGTGGGCAAAAATTGGCACCCATGGATATCTGTCAAGGGTTTGTGTATGTGTAGTTGGGGCCATCGCCCAACGTGTGTGTAGATGTGATCGAAATATCAAAAATATTAATTACAGGCAAATAATGCCTCACCACCGCGCTTCCTACGTAAAGGGTGCAACAAAAATTTCACCGTGTGTGGGCAAAGAAAGCGACCCAAACTCCGGTAAACATCACTCTAAATTGTGCCTCTGGGTCTGAAATTTTAGATTTAAGGGGATGAACATGGGATACGTCGTCATTTTCCAGGAACGGTGCTGCGCATATCTGTGTGTGCTGCAACACCTGTCTTGGAGAGGGTTGCCTAAAAAATTAAGGCGGAAGGGTTGCCAAAAATTTAATGAGGGAGCTATGACAAACAAGAGAGAAACAATTTCGCGTGCGTGGCCAAAAAAGTAGGTTGCATTTGCCTCAAAAAATGTGGGTGGTTTTTCCAAGAATATATACGAAAGGCATTATGGTTGTTGCGCAAATAAATATAGGGGGTTGTCACAAAAAATTGGGGTGGCCAAAAAAATTAGGGTTGCCAATTATAGGAATTAGGTACAAGGAAGGCCAAAGAATTACCGTGGGCCAAAAATGACCCATGAAGACCAAAGGGTTGTTCGAAAAAAAGGTCAAGGCCCTAGAATGAGAGCGTTGATCAAGGGAAAATAGTGTTCTCAAAATTCTAAAAATGTAGCTGGGTCAAGGTCAGGTAAAAAATTCGAGCTCATAAAAACTAGACCTTAGGATTTCATTGCTGTTCTGTTGAGGAGTGCTTCGCGGTCAAGAGTAATGAAACGTCAGAAAAAGAAGAGTCACGGGTCCAGTGTTGCGTGCAAAATGGCTCTTCCTAGCGTAAACTGTGTACTGAGTTATATTAAAAATATGATATTATTATAGTTGAATTGGAATACTATTATTTTTGAGTAATGGTTATAGAAATAGATAATTTTATGAATCTAATAAGTGGACTACCTTTTATTGTTCTATTTGTTAAGCAGTATTACTATAGTATCTAATTATAATATATTTGTATAGACACATAAATTACAGTCACATAGACAGATATATATGCAACAACGTACATTATCGTATCTCTATAGTATGACCATTTCCTATTAATTTTCCATCTCAGTACTGATAAATAAATATGAGTATACTGTTTTAAAATCATTTAAATATGTAAATATTAGAGATATAGTACCTCGCTAAATTATAGTATATATGAATTAAATTATACTATATCATTTCGCTCAGTAAAAATTATCTCCTTATGTCACTTTAATATTGACAGCTTTCGCTAAAATATTCATCTGGCAAAGCATACTCCCAATAATGTATCTTTCTTTATTTACTAGACCTAACAGTAAATTGAGAATATATATTCATTAGATTTTTTGACTATCAGGGATCAAGCCTCCTTAGACTCGGCAAATAAGTGGCGGTAAAAGCTAAATTTTGGATTACGATTAAGAACGGATGATCCGAATTCACTCCAATTTCCAGTTATCTCTCGCTTCAATGTTGTATGTCTAATGACGTTTTATACATAACTCTTAGCATCTTAACTTTCTATAGAAAAATTAGTGAAAGAATAATGAATGATAATAAAAATTAGAGATAAGGTCAGGCAGCTACAGGTCTGTCCCAACAAAACAAAATCACATCTTCACCGTAGAATCACATTGATATAATTTAGGATTAATTTAATAATAATAAATATTGATTATTAAGTCATTATATAATAATAATAATTAATAATAACATTTAAATCATGCTGATCTCTAATGCTAATAAAAACAATTGATTTAACAGTAAACATAGTAAAAGCAAATATTCAATCGCAACAATAATTAATCTAATAATTACTCAAAAATATATTAAGTAAAAATAAGAATTAAAATACTACTGAATAATAAATAAAATTAATTAAATAAATACTATAATAACTTATATATAATAATAATGATAAATAATAGATAATAATAATAATTTAACAAATTAGATGCAAATGACCTACGACTAACTCACTAATAGATAAATTTCATAATAACACATCATATAATAATCAGGATAATAATAAATTGATATAATAATACACTAATTGAAACTAAACTCCTCATTGCTGAAAAAGTGACCTATAATCGATATCGTGCTATATAACATTAATCGGTGTAAAGACTCGTTAGAAGAAATATATACACTTTCATAAAGAAATCAAAGCTCGGAAAAACAAACTCGACGCATTGTGAAATAGGTGATGTGAGTAGATATGAGTTAAATATACGCACAGTAATTATATGAAATAGCTCTAGTTTATACTTTATCAGTACATATACAATAAGAGAATGATATAGATATAGCTGTAGGAGATATAGATGATATTCATAATATAACACATATTAATAAGTACATTATTGATTTAAATCGATCTAACATCAGCTGAAGTAATACACCGTGTGTAGTGATATAAAACTCGTTTTCAAATAATATGTGACTTAAAGCTCACTCATAATCAGTCTTATATCAGAAGTCTCTATATTTATAGGTATGATAATTATACTATACTATAATTATGTATATAATTATATAATTTATATATATTTATATCTATTATTTATTATAATAAATAATTTTTAGTGATATTTATATATAATAAAATATTAGGTAACTAGATATAATTTTTAATAGTTCATTTTAGAGAGTATTACGAAAATACGTATCACAATTAGGATATATATTATTTATATATAATTAACTAATATTTAATGAAAATAAATTATTGTTATATAATATATCATATATATATATATTAATGTAGTAGAGATATATATGCGTATATATGTTAGTTTTAATCTGTATAATGTTTACTTAGTATATTAACTCATAATTTCGCATTTATGTGATATGTGTAGTATATATTGAATATGGTAATGAGAAGTATTAGAAGTGTATACGTGTAGTGTTATATATGTTGCACTGATCTAGTATATGTAATAGTATACTATTAGTTATGTATAGTGGTATATATATAAATAATGTTATGTACGATATTATATATTTCTATAAATAACTATATCTATAATATATATAAAGTAATATTATACTGTGGTTAGTGTAATTATTTATATATATATATAATATATGTATTGACTAAGTTATATATTTATATGAGATTAGTGTGCGGAATAGGGGAGGTGGATATTATTTGTGAGTTATATATACTATGTGTGATTATAATTATATATAAATGATTGATATATAGATATGTGTAGGTAGATTCATGTATCGGTATAAATATAGTATATAAATTCATTATTAAGTAATCGCCAACAATTCACTGGTAAATATACATAAATATATATATATATATAAGGTGGATTATATATGCACAACGGAGTATATATATATAGTATTTTATGAGTATCTATATTTACACTGTATAGTTTGGCTTATATATATTTAGTATATCACTCAGTAATAAGGCTATATAATGTGAACTTCACTACGTGCAACTTAATATATCACCACGGATATAATAATATCTTATATTGTGAGAATGATCTACACTACTACGAAATAATATAGACTCCAACTATATATAATACCTAACAAATATTTTATATATTGTTACTGCCACTTTTAAATTAGAATAATTAATAGAATTATTGAGTTAGATAATAATCATTCTATTTGAATAATATCTAAATTATAATAATATATATATAACTATAATTTTATATATATATAATATATATTCACTCATATCCATCAATTATAAGATAAATATTATAATATATCCATTAATAATTTTCTCATATAACTGAGATAGAAAGGGGAATGCTAACGAAATGAAGGTTAATAAATATAATATTCATGTGTTACCATATATACTAATAAATACATAAATCATAACTCCTATATATTATATGTATAACAACGTTTCTAATATATCATATAAGATATCAATTTAGTAATATTATACTTAAATACTCTCCGATGTTCTCATATTGGGTTACTTTAAATATCATTTCTTACCCATAACATTTAATACATTAGAAGTATATTCTAGTGTTTTGATATACTAAGCCTATACCCTAATAGTAACAGATTTTCTTAATCATGTTATTAATCAGCATTTCTCCTTTTATCACTCTCGCTTGCTAATTTATCTTCCATCATTCTATCATATGAGGAGACCTGATTACTTGTGTTCTCCGCCGGCACTTAACACCATAGAGCTACAGAGGAGTCACCCCATTCAGGATAATATAAGTTTATATTTTATAGGGAAGAGAAAATTCATGATTTCATAACGATATAAGCATCCACGATGAACCCACATCCATGATAAGATTTTCCTATATGGGCGAGCCTGCCTCGTGCACAACTCTAGAAAATTATTTCTAAGAGTACTTGTTCACACAAACGCGTGCTCGGAGCGGAGGCCGCCAACTACAGTAATCTCAGTCAGACTCTAAATATAGTCATTCTCCACTCCCTGGTCAGCAGACATTTTACACTTCTCATACCCACATTATATAGAGAGAAACATTCACTTGGATTAGTTTAACGTACGCATGTTATACGCATCCCCTTTACTTTCACATCGACTATGGTCAATAATCCCTCCATCGGAGAATTTCCTTTCCTTTTGATACTTCCTTTTGCTTCGAACTCAATCCACTTTTCTCATTCTATTTTTACCAGCTAACTAGATCGATTACCATAGCACTCACTCACAGGTTCTAATTCGATTCGCTACCGCTCAAACCCCGAGTTGCATTAATTATCTATCTCTATCCCTGAACGACCTAAACAATCTTAATACACTTACCATTTTATTCTCTATCCTTTAACCGCATTTTTCACCACACAACACATACATTTCCTTCTCCTCATATCGTATTAATCCTCTCTCCATCCACTAAATAGATCTCCTAAGATTGTTCCATCTGAACCAGCACTTGTACATTTGTTACCCTTACCTTTATTTACACCACCACTTGAATTCTATCTAACTTATTACATTAACATACCTACTGACGCGAGTCACAATCATTACTTTTATATGCAGCAAATCCCCTGTTGCTACTCAATGGTGATCTCTTAGACCCTGTGTAAATTCATAAAGATTTATTTCATCTCATCACTCTCCTACCATTCACATCCACTCATTCAAAAAATAATTACACACCTGGATCATCCGGTTTCCTTTTTTGTAATCCAACATAGTAGTACAAATATTCTAAATTTAAATCCTGTAATTACAAAATAGCTCGACTCAACCAAAATAATTGTATGCTTCTCGCTACTATGTACTCGACAAGCAATGTGTTTATAATACCAAGATGGTCAATTTCAATATTTTCAGAACTTTTAACCTCTCAAGAGAGAGCCACCCCAATGGATAATGTTTATGAGTGCCGGTGTCCTTTTCATTTCACTCCACTCTCGCCGTGACATAAATTAAACCATACACTGTGCGAGTGTCCTCTGAAGTTGAGATATTGGGTGAGAAAATTACTATTTCAAGTATATATCTTGCTTCTTATTTAGATACTCGGATTATAATATATTATGACTATATATTCGGAGTGTAATACTCACACTTGAATGAATACAATTATATTAAGAGTTATAATATATAAGGTTTGTACATGATAACTAATCGGTAATTATAATTATAACCTGATAATTATAGGATTGCTATAATTACTTAATAATATAATATATATATAAGTATAAATTATAAATATATAATAATTGTATAATTATAATAATCGAGTCATTAACCATAGCCAGTTCTCAGTACTTTATTACCTATAATTATCAATATAAGAAAAATATATATTCTGCTTAGAAATTACTAATCTCCTATCATAAATTAATAATATAAAATTCATCTTATTAATAATATATTTGAGTTTTTAATTATTCCGATGATTATTATTGATTAGAATTATTGTTGCTCATGCGATGTATTATCGCGCTCACATATTCAGATTAAGTGATAGTATGACATATAATTTATTGAGTTATTCTGTGATATCGAGCTATTGATTGAAGTTAAAAATAACTCTATCTTATCTGTGTTGATTCAAATATATTATCTTATTCATTATCTTATTATTTTATTATTTTCTATTTATTACTATATATTATAAATTAATATTATATAATACATTTCATTATTATAATATGATATTCACTCGGTAATATATCGAATTATTAAGAGAAACTATAATTATATATATAGAGTATTATATTATTATTGTAGACAAGAAGTTATTTTATTAGTCTCAATTAATCTACGCCTAATAAGTCAGTTTACTCGTGTTCTTCCACAGATAATACTTGCAGATTTCTTCTGCTGACTCTCATTTAATATTTTATTGTTTTACAAGCTGACTCCTTTAATTCATGAAAAGTAAACTGTACGTCGATTTAGGGAACCTCATTACATTATTATTTTATTAGTTGTTAGAAGTATGTGCGACGCATATGCTTTTAAAGTGGTAGTGCCGAAGTACTAATGAAAATAGGTATTATTATTATGATTGTTTGTTTATATAGGGTTGATTTATTTATTATTTGGAGTTTTGCTTTTATGTTGGGTAGTGAGTTTATGTATTATTATTATGTATAAAGTAGATATATTGCATTTGCTGAGTGTTTTTGGTTTATTAGGTATATAGGTATGATATGGTTATATAGATTTTAGCTATACCTTATATAGAGAGGAGGAAGGAGACGTGATGAGTGAGTTAGAGAGAGAGAGAGAGATGAGAGGTATTCAAAATTCTTTTTTCATATTGCTTTCGTTACTGTGATTTGAAATGAAAGTTATCGGTTCCGCGTTTGTTGTGATTCTCGTATGTGTTTTTCA
>JABUQX010074603.1:0-10000 GCA_015478945.1 Trachelipus rathkii | reverse complement strand
AATATTATATTATATATAATATTAAGATCGTGTCTTATCTAACTAACTTTATCATAACCTAAACTTAAAAGGGCGTACCAGTCAGACCTAACCTAGACGGATTCACGTTGCATAGCAATGCAACCTAACCTAGACGGATTCACGTGATGCAAGTGCAACTACCTAAATTGGATTTCAACGTAGCAAAATCCAGGAAAAATAAGATACAAAAGTTTGAAATATAGTAATATATATATAATATAATATATATAATATATATATAATATTATATATATACTATATATATATATAATATATAATATATTATATATATATAATTATAGTATATATATATATAATGAAATCTTACCTCAAATATTTTGAAATTAATTCTTTTTACGAATACGGACCTTCCTTAATATTTTACTTTCAATTCTTTTAACAAATCTTCAATAGAAACTAAAAATTACATTAAAAAGTCCATTTAAAAATTAACTAAATTCTTGTTACATTTGTCAACAAGGTTAAATATATTATATAGTATATATATATATATATATTCTATATATAATATATATATATATATAATATATATATATATATAATATATTATTATATATATATATATTATATATAGATAATATATATATATATATTCGCAACTCATAGAATATATATATTGGCAACTCAGTGCCTATATAAGTGACTCATGTAGGGAGCCTACGAAAAGTGACTCTCTTTGGTTATTGCAGGGACAACAACAAAGAGGTGCATTTGCAAATTGTCAATATACCATTTAATATATTATATTATATATATTTATATATATAGTTTAGTGTTAATATATTATAAGTACTATTATATATATAGTATGTATAGTAGGTATATAGTAGGTATAGTAAACTTGTTGAGGTAATATTTATATATATATAGTAAAATTTGCCGTTGTAAAAAAAAAAAACAAATCAAGTACTGACGTCACATTGAGCGATCAGAGTTGAGCGACTCGAGTGACTCGATCAAAAATGAGTCGCTGGTCGGAAAGTAGACTCTGTGCCCTAAACTTATATTATTTCTCTAGGATTCGTAAAAAAAAAAAAAAAAAAAAAAAAAAAAAAAAAAAAAAAAAAAAAAAAAAAAGCATTCCTATAATACAACAGGTATATTTCTTTATCAATGCGTTTCTTTAAAAATTGTAATCTTCATCGGGCTTCTGTCATTTCTTTTTGGTTTGGTGCAGTGGATATAGCTAGAGTATTTCTCATATAATCAACGGCTTGTAGTTAATCTCTTCTGTCTGTGTCTGCTTAGTTTTTATATTATTCTCTCTCTCTCTCTTCTCTTTCCTCTCCTTCTCTCTCCTTCTCTCTATAACTATATTATTTAGTATTATAGTATATATATTGTAAAGGTCCACGTTAGTATTTATATTAAAGAAATTGAGGGTATACTGATATGAGAATTTATATTTTGATGGATTTAAGGAAACGACATTGGACTCGTATTTTATAGTTAAACTATATATATGGTTAGTTTATATATTATGTGTTTATGTACGGAGGTGTAGGTTAGTTTGATGGGATGGAATTTATATATATTAGGGTAGTATAGTATAGTAGTTTATTTTTGTAGCGAAAAGTATATTATATATAACTATATATATATATATATATATTATATATTATATTATATATATATATATATATATATATATTTTGGGGGTTTATTACTAAACATATAATGGCATATATCTTTAGATATTAAGAAATATATATATATATATATATATAGTATATATATATTATATTTAAATTTAGTTTTTCTCCTATTAACTTTAATATTTCAAGATATTCTTTTTCTTCCATTATTTTATTTATTTTATTAAATATTTTTCGTTATAAAATTATTATCTATTTTGCCTAGTATTTAAAAATATTATCTATAAACAGTATTTATAAAACAATTTTATACTCTAAATACACAGACAACCATCTCCCGCTATTCGAAT
Organism: Trachelipus rathkii; assembly: GCA_015478945.1. Lineage (NCBI taxonomy): Eukaryota > Metazoa > Arthropoda > Malacostraca > Isopoda > Trachelipodidae > Trachelipus > Trachelipus rathkii. Next base: position 8,013 of record JABUQX010074603.1, on the reverse strand, counting down.
TGAAGTAACAAACTGGTACCATTTTTAATGGGTTAAAGAGATAATAACTAATATATAAGTTTTACGTTTCAATTTGCAATAATCTTTTAACTATTTATTATGTGATAATTTCATTTTTTTGCCAACTTTCACAAAAAAATAAGAGAATTTTATCGTAACATTTTGAAATTTTTCAAAAATCGATTGTTTCTATAATGTTAACTCATGCTGAGCACGAGCAGCACGAGTGTAAGAGTCGCCTCTCTTTATATATATTATATATATATATACATATATATATAATTATTATATATATATATATATATTAGATTTTTAAAAATATATATATATATATATATATATATATATAATATTGTTTATCAGTCTCTTAAAAATCGGTTCTAAATATTATCTTAAAAATAATAATGATCCGTAAAATCGCAAGATTTTATAAAATCGTTAAAGTATGAAATTTAAAACAGAAATTTCGGAAAAATATTATATAATTTTTGTGATTCCGTACTTTACATATTTTGAAGAGTATTTTGGGTTTAAAGAAATATTATTCCACCATGTAAAAATATATAAGAAATTTCTCAGAAAAAAATATATAAAATTAGATTTCTCATCCTGGGTTGTGTTGATTACGTTTGGCTTTGCTTCTCATGAAAGGTTACATGTACTAAGTGTCTTACTAATAAATCTTATTAGATATTAAGGTTGCTTATAGGGATTCAAAGTTTATAGATATATATCGGTATTGATATTTTTGTCCGTATTATCGAAAGATATCGATATTTTCAGTCGATATATTAATATATCTATATTTTTCTTCAGAATCGAATCATCGATATTTTTTATTTATGTTCTAAAATTTTGAGCACTTCTAATTTATAAATTTACATATTCATAATTGATTTGCAAAATTAATATTTGAAAAAAAATTTCATTTTTGTTATACAAATTTTTATGTTTAATTAATTAATATACAAAATACAAATTTAATAATATTAGAAAGCATTTAGAAAGCTAGCGATTGAATAAATTTATAAATGTTAATTCATATCTGTGTAACTACCCCTCCAATGGCGGTGCGCCTTGCAGTGGCGGAGGGGCTTACTTCCACCCAGAGACAGTCTGCTGCCTTAGTAGCGGAGGCCTCTGGGGGGAAAACTAAGTTGCCGCCCCCAATCCACGGTGGAACAGCATACGCCAAGGGATGCATGGCCGGAGGGAAGTTCGGTCTCAAGTATGCGGACTCAGGATACCAGGCGACCTCCTGTTTCAATTTAGCCTTCCCGCAGTATGAGGCTCTGCTGCGGGTGACCGAATAATTCCTCAGTTTTACTTATTCTTTCATGGATTCGAAAAAACTTTTACAGGGGGGCACCCCCTTAAGTGCGCCACTCCCAAAGGCCTCAAGGCCTTCTTTGGATTCCCCCGAAACCTCAACTGAAAAGGGGCTTACAGTCCCTGTCAGGGGGGTGGAAGAGGAATCCAACCTGGCTGCTGCGACCCCATTAGGGGTTACAACATCTAATATCGAGGAGTCTATTCAAAAGCTCCAACTAACAATGCCGCGCCTCTCAGGCGCGGCCAGAAGAAGATATAGGTGGCTGGTGAAGAACGGGCACGATCATTCAGAGGCCCGCAAACTGGCTCTCGTGCCTATTGGCCCCCACCTGCGGAAAAACGAGCGCGCCTTAGTGACTCTACGCCAGGGGGGGTGCCAAAGAAACCTAGGACTGGAGGCAGTGAAGGGAGCGCAAGCGCCCACGCTACCTCAAGTCCCACCATAAATACAATTAGAATAGGAATAGTCTCCAAAGACTATCCACAAGAAATCTTGACAATGGAACAACTCAAGGCCATACAAGAAGGAATCCTGGGCAGGATCGTGGAACTAGTTGGCAGCACACAGACAAAGTTTCACGGCTCTATCCTCAAACCAGGGTGGGTGCAGTTCAACTGCGACGATGAGGCCACAGCAGAGTGGCTGAAACTCGTTGTTGGACAATTGAAACCTTGGGAGGGGGCAGACCTAAGGACAGTGGAGGGGGATGAAATCCCCCGACCCATAGTACTGACTGGTCTCTTCCAGAATAGTGCAAAAGATGGGAACGATAAGATCCTAACCTTCGTAAAGGAGCAAAACCTTGGCCTCAACACTGACGAGTGGAGGGTCCTGAGAAGGGAAGAGAGGGGCGATTCTGTGCACCTCGTCCTTTCTCTTGACCAGCATTCTGAAACCAAGCTGAGAGCCCAAAACCATCTGCTCAGCTATAAATTTGGTACTGTTGGAATCAGGAAGAGGAGCGGGAAACCCGAAGGGGGGGAGTAGCCTCCCCACCTCTGGCGGAACGGCCTCACCTGAGGACTACATTCCGAAGGAAAAGGGGGAAACCTTGGCTCTTAAAGGAAAGGTAACACCCTCTGGTTCACAGCCAAAAAGGAAAAATCAAACTGCAGAAAGTGGGAAAGGTGGCCAAACAAAATCGGCCATGGCAAGGGGATCAATTCAGAACCCCAAATCCAAATCTGCATAATGGATAATAAAAAAATTTGAGATGCCTTCAAATTAAACTTGCCCACGCAAAGGCAGCAACGATTGCTCTCGTCCGAGACCTTTGTAATGCGAAGGCTGCAAATGCCCCTCATACAGGAGCCATGGTGGAGAGAGAGGACAATCAAAGGAATACCAGAGTGGAATGGGTAAGCTGCTTTACTGTCGGGACCATGGCGCGCTTCGTGCAGCGATGGTCATCGGTGGTGGGATAAATGCCCTGTCCATTCCGGAATTCACCACAGGGGACCTAACAGCAGCCCTAGTAGAGGTGCCAACCGCGCGGGGTGCAAGAGGTAGTAATTGCCTCGGCAAACTTTTGCGGGGACTCTAATGAAGCACCTCCGGAAGAAATTCACAGGCTTGCTCAATACTGTCAGCGGCCTGCAGGGGACTGTTGCTTGGAGCGATGCAGATGCAAATGCCCCATCACAACCGAGTTATCGGCCATTTAAACACATATCCCTGTGGGGCAACAAGGACATCAACAACAAAGGTGAGCGTATTATATGAATTCCTTTAGCTCAATATGGCTATTAGATGTGGTAGAAACTGAGGGCAGATAGAGTGCCCACATTCATCTACATATTCGGAACAGACAGGAAGAGCGTCTTTAGACCTAACCTTAATAAATGCCACTCGTGGCATAGCAGATCTCGAATCTGGTATGTTGTCTGATGAAGTAATCTCATTCGACATAGACACATGCAGGTTCGGAATCATAGCTTGGAGAGAGAGAAGGAGGGCGGAGAATACCTAAGCAAAACTGAGCTTGTATAAAGAGCTCCTTAAACAGGGTGTAGAGGATATGGAGGGACTGTTTGATGTACAGAACCTAGATGTATCCACTACCCAAACTGCAATCAATCATACAAGATTCGTATGAAAATAGTTGTCCTCTGAAAAAAAGAGGGATAACTAGAAGCGTCCCCTGGTGGAATCAAGAGCTAACCACTCTAAGATCTAAAACCAGGAAACTTTTCAATAAAGCTAAGCGGGATAAAAATTGGGAAGCATACAAAACTGCCCTAACCGCTTATAACAAGGAACTTAGGAAATCCAAAAGAAGATCATGGAAGTCTCTATGTGAAAGTATAGAGAGCCAATCTGAAACTGCGCGTCTAAATAAAGTGCTCTCAAAGGACCAATCTAATGGGCCGAGGCCTTCTCTTAAAGAAAGACGGCAGTTACACAAAGGACCACAGGGAAACCTAGTGGAACTTATAAACACTCCCTTTCCGCACAATGTAATAGTTGACGAGACGGGAGGAAAGAGATAATAGGATTGATAGAGACCTAATAGATGGACGGAAATCTGTCTGGAAAAGAGTCCTTCTCCCCTGATAGGGTTAATGATATGGGCATAAATTCCTTCGGCCATATAAAGTCTCCTGGAGGGGATGGCATATTCCCAGCCTAGCTCAAACAGGATGAGACTGCTCCGCTGCTGTGAGAGTGTTTAGGCGAGACTTATCCCTGGGATACAATTCCCCAGCTGGAGGAAGTAGGGTGGTTTTTATCCCAAGACGGGAGACGGTTCCACGTCTGACCCCAGATTCCAATCGACCTATAAGTCTTACATCATTTCATTTGAAAACAATGGAAAAGGTGCTAGACAACAACCACATAAGGGTGGAAAATTAATAGAAAAGAAATCCATCCTAACAATTGGGCCTACCCAGTCCGTAGATCAACAAGTTTGGCCGCACTAAAGATTGGTATCCAAGAAGAAGCGAGCGCTAGATCACAAGGGGGTGCAGGTAGAATGTGCTTCCCTGGGAATGTGCACGGGTGCTTGATAGCACCGAGCATGTGGACCATGGGAGGATGCCGCGCCTCCAAGGGCGTCGGACCCTCAACGATTGCTTGGATAAAAGGCAATGTTGGGGACAAAACGTATTACCGCTAGACTGGGAGAGGAGACAATCACTGTGAACATCTGGGAGGGATGGCCCCCAAGAGGGGTTATCTTTCACCCCTTTTATGGACCATGGGGATAGTCTCCTCACCAAACTCAGTGAATCCCGGATTCGAGGTACAAGGATACGCGGGATGACCTTGTAATTATTATTAGAGGCAAACACATAAAGGTTCTTAATGGAACTCATGCAACATGGCCTCAATATATCCTACAATTGGTGTTTGGAAAGGGAACTAAACATCAATCCAAGCAAAACAGTAATAGTGCCCTTCACCAGGAAGAGGAAGCTAAAATACACGGCTCCAAGATCTGGTGAGTTCAACTATTCAAACCCTTCCCACGGAAGTCAATATACTGGAGTAATCCCAGATCAACAAACTAACGTGAGAATCCACATCTAAAGGAGGTAGTGGATAAGGTAATACGTCATGAGCCCTATGACATGCTAGCTAAAGATGACTTGAGCAACTGGGGACTGAACATCTAAAATGAACCAATTGGTTATACTAACTGTAGTCAGGACCTATAATCAACCTAATGCCTCACTTGTTTAGGTGGGCCGAAGGTTGAACAAAGGACTGCACAAAATAAACTGCAAAGATTGCAAAGGCTTGCATGCCTAGCGATCACAGGGGCAATGCATACTTGCCCTACCGCAGCCATGGAGGCACTGATAGGCCTCCTTCCTCTGCATTTGCACATGAGAGGGGAGGCCATGTCATGTGCAACCAGATTGGCCATTCTTGGTCAAATTAAACTCAGAACTGGACTCGGACACCTTCGAATTTTGGAAGATGTACCAGAGATTCAAATGGGCATTGTAGTTTCGGACTTAATGCCAAACAAAAAAGCTTTGGAAAGAAGTATAAAATCCTTCTTACAAACCGTTCAACTTGGGATAATGGAGGTCCTAAACTTGAATCAGGAACCATTATGTGGTACACTAACGGATCAGTGATAGATGGTGGCACTGGTGCGGGACTGGTCGGACCCAATTGCAGGCGCAGTATAGCCCTGGGTGCTTTTCCCACCATCTTTCAGGCAGAGATTTACGCTTTAATGGCTTGTGCCAGAATAAACATAGAAAAAGGGATGCGAGGGGCAAAGATCGCTGTGGCAACTGATAGTCAGGCGGCTATCGGGGCTATGAGCTCCTGCATGTATGACTCTAAACTGGTTTGGGAATGTCAACGTACCCTACAACAACTGGCTCAACACAACAGAGTTAATCTGATGTGGGTACCAGGGCATCAAGGTGTACCAGGCAATGAAGAGGCTGATCTCCTCGCTAAGGAAGGAGCCAGAACCGCCTACTGTGGTCCGGAACCCTTCTGTGGACTTTCTAAGGCCCACATTAAAGAATCTCTGAAACAATGGGAACACAAAGCTATACCAATTACTGGAACAAGCATCCCCTGGTCTCAAGACCAGCTAAAAGAATCTGATTTGATCTTTCTCCGAGAAGGCAAAAGAAAGTGCTTTGCTCTGAGTAAGATCTGATCTTCGAATTCTGAATGGAATTCTAAAGCAACTATGAAGGTAATTAAGATATCACCTCAAGAAAATGGGAAAAGTTGGAATGTGATTCATGCCGATACTGCCGTGAAGCAGTAGAAACGGCAGAACACATTCTATGTAATTGCGAAGCTTTAAGCTGGCAAAGATATTGGTATTGGCAGAGGGATGTGCTGATGCCTTACGATATCAAAACTTCATCTCCTGGAAGAGTCCTGAAATTCCTGCGGAAAATCGGGATGAACCAGGAGTTTTAATAGACAAGGGCATGTCACAAAAGATCCAAGTGGGTCGCAGTGACAAGGGGCCTCAAAGAGACCACCACCCTAACAATCTAATCTAATCTAATCTGTGTAACTAACTTACTAAATTCTAATATCAGACTGTTGTGCACGAAACGAAAAGAAATTATTTATGTAAAATATATTGCAGTTAAAAATAGTGTGATTCATTGAATTAAAAGGTATGCGAAAAATCAAAATGTTATAAATGGACATATTATCTAATATGTCTACATCGGATATAACATCTTGGTATTATTATTTTCGTGAATTCCAAACTCAATTTGCACTTTAAAACCGCGTATCCTAGTGAGTATTAAATACTTATTTTATAAATTGAAATTTGTGTAACATAAGTGAACTCTCTCTCTCTCTCTCTCTCTCTCTCTCTCTCTCTCTCTCATCTCTCTCTCTCTCTCTCTCCTCTCTCTCTTCTCTCTCTCTTCTCTCTCTCTCCTCTTACTTTCATTTATTATTACCACTTACTCTGAACATTAAAATTGTTACCTTGATCTTATGCTACAAGAATTAAAAAAAAAGTCAAATGACATAAAAATAACTGTAAGTTGCAATAGTAATATAATATTTTATATATATATATAAATAGCGTATATATATAAATATCGAATATATGATATATATATATATATATATATATATATATATATATATATATATATATATATAATATATATATATATATATAAGATATAATATATAATATATATATATAATATATATATATATATATATTCACGATCTTTTTAAAAAGGTCATACCGATAATTTTTTAACAGATATCACGAGAGCAATTTTATATATTTTTTAAAATATCGAATATTGATATATTGATATTTTTATATATATTGGCATCCCTTGTAGCTTACAAAGTCAATGAGAAGGTCTACCAAGTTAATTCAATTTTATTGTATATTTAATTAAAAAATATACTAAGTGATAGTACAGTGCCCTTCTAATAAAGCCTATTAAGAGAGCGTTCTTAGAAAGTCCACTAGAAAGCCTGCAAGATAACGTTCTTAGAAAGTCTCTACGAGAACGCTTACTAAGTTTCTGCAATTTTCTTGTCACTTTTCATTAAAGATTATATTAAATGTATTTGGTGCACTTCCAATATTTGATCTGCTGAGTTGTTTTCATTCCAATATGTGATCTACCAATATCTTTTGATAATCGATAGTTTTTATATGATTATCAACTATTCGATTGTATAGGCAAGATATACTTAAGTAATTTAAAAAAAAAAATTCAAATAATTGCAAGACATATTTTTTTACGTAAGATACAATAAAAAATAAATAAAAAATTAATATAATAACGCTGCGAAAAGTATATATATATATATATATATATATATATATATATATAATATGCTTATAATCCTAATATATATATATATATATATATATATATATATTATATATATATATCATTTAGGGACCGTCAATCCATCTAGGTTATGTTTCGGTTTAGGACACCGTCGATACCATCTGTTAGGTCTTGATTTAAGACCTTGCTAGTTCAGGTTATGATCAGTTTTGATATGTATATACAGAGTAAATCTCTGTATACCTAACAAATTTTATCATAGCCTGAAGTAGCAGGGACCTAAACCGAGACCTAACCTATATGGATCGAACGGTCCCGTAAAACTAGACCTAACCTAGATGGATCTGCGTTGCCGTAAACTTAGACCTAAAGTAGCTGGATCTTCGGTCCCCAATATAATTATTAATA
>JABUQX010074602.1:0-47777 GCA_015478945.1 Trachelipus rathkii | reverse complement strand
TCCATGATAAAATTAACAGGAATCCGTTTTTCCAAAGGGCACAAAATCCCTAATTGTACATTAGTATTAGGGCTGGGATTAGATTCAAAGCAATAACCGGGCTCTAATTGGAAAAGACCAAATTCTTCGAAACTAAATTGTTTGTTTTTTTTGCTCTGCATGTAGCATTGCTCGCAACGCTTTTTGAGAGTTTTTGAAAAAAGGGTTGGTAGTTCACGGTGTTTAGTGGGGGGGGATGAAGTGCGATAGGAGGGTTTTTTTTTTCAGTTCGTTGTGCGTGATGCTGAGGGGTTGGTGTGGGTGGTTTCTCTTTCGTTTAATGAAAGGTGCTTCGCTTTTTAGGTTTTGGTTTGGCGTCGTCGAGAGGTTTCGTGTATCGCAGTGTGTCCTGTAGTGTAGTACGATTTCTATGGTTTTGTGAGTTAGTTGAATTTGTTATTTAGTGGGGTGTGTGGTGTCTAAGTTGTTAGTTTGATTAGTGTTGGGGGTTTGGGCGGTATGACTGAGATTTCTGTCGGGGTAGCTACATTTCGTGGCGATCGATCGCGAACTCCGTCTCTAGAGCTTGTGTGGTGTTGTAATGGTGCCTAGCGGATGTCAAGAAGCGAGCCATCGGGTACTTCGAACGCGGTCTAATGTGAGTGTTCTGAGGTAGGTATAATAGTATAGGGCATTGTTTTTAGTTTGTCCAATGATAAGTTGGGTGTTGGTGTTTGGATATTTGAATCGGGCTTGTGTGCCTGGGGGTGTGCGAGTGTGTTGTTTGGTTGTTTGGGCCATTCAGTTATCGAAGTGCTAGGCTTCAGTTGGGTGGTTGTTTTGTCTCCGGTTATACGTTTGTTTTGCTGTTTGCTTAATGTGCTTTTTTTTTTGGTTCTTAGTTGCGGTCTTGTCGAGAGTCATAATAGTCTAAGTCATTTTGCCAATTTATTTTATAGTTAGCGTAGAAGCAACGCGAAATCCCTCAATCATTCCAATTCAAAGTGCCAGAAAAAACCCGCATATGGTAGGATGGAGATGTTGGAGAGAAAGTATTGCTAAAATTAGAAGATATAAGGTTTGGGTACAGATTTACCGTTCGATGGAGCGGAAGGGTGGGTGGATTTATGAGAGAAGGACTAGTGGTGAAACATCAGTCAAGTGTGTTTAAGAACATCTGAAGAGGACGAATTGCGCGAAATGTTTGTGTAGGTTCTTTAATTAGTTGTACTGCACTCCAAGATGCATTGAGAATACTGAAGTGATTCGAGCTTGCGGCTTACTGAGCTCGCCACCTAAAACTAGTATGAGGAGGAACGCCAACAATCTAAATGTTGGTGTCATTGAAATCCCTCTATAGAGGACTCGTATTTGGATGAGCAAGATATAACAGTCTCGTGAGAAGTAGTAAGGTAATCAAAAAAAAGGCATGAAAATCTGTCCTGTTAGGAGAACAGCATCAGAAGCATAAGATTATTATAGTAGAAGGAAGAAAGGGGATGTTTAAGGCAACAGAAATCCAAAGTTAGGGAGGATTCGGAGAGTTCTCCGAGACGGCTGGTATAAGTGTTATATATTTAAACAGTTAGGGCAGGCAGAACGAGTTAACTCCCCACCCTGTCAGACGGGAATGACCAGGTTATAGTTTGATATCATGTAAGACGTTGAGAGGGAGTGAGAATTCGCTTATCATCTGGCTGGGTCTGCAGACCAAAAGGATAGCAGTAAAAAGTTAGGGTTATCGAGCTAGACGAGGTGGGTATTCCATGGATGCAGATTGGTTAGAAGTGCAAGCCATTGATGTTGTAAAGTGCAAAAGAAAAGCCACGGCGTGTGTCAAAGTTCTGCTAAAGTCCATACACGCACCGACTTGTAGCCTACAGCATCACACACAAAAAAGAAATAAAAAAAAAATAAAAAAAAAAAAAAGACAGGGAAAAAATCCATAATAGCTCAGAGAAAGATGAGGATAAAATTATTTCGATGACGCTAAATGAGTTTTAAAACTGTAAATTTTAAAAAAATTGAAAATACAGTCAATTTGAAATATTAAAACTATGAATAAATCTAGAAAGTTTAAGATTCACTGCGCGCACAGTCACACGCTCTCACGATAAATAGTGAAAAAAAAGATTACTACTTTATTGATGCAACCTAAAAAGTGAGATAGATAAACTGTATAATTATAATAATGGCTCTTTCCAAATAGGTAAATGTTACACTAAAACCCAAGTGCCAAGTTGGAGAAAACGCTTAAAATCTAAGTTAAAAAGGAAAATCGAGGAAAAAAAAACATAACCTAGTACTAGCTATCTAGATCGAACTAGATTTATTTTGAAGTCTAATTAAAGTTCTTCTCCAAATAAGTTTTTTTCCCCAACATGCCATTGGTCCAAAAGTAAGAAGTACTGGCTAAGTTCGGGTCATATTACCAAATACCGATACCGAATACGATACGTGGATGCCCGAAGAATTGTCCGGGGATATCTTATCTGGACAATCCCTAATATATATAATAAATATATATATATATATATTATATATATATTATATATGTAGTCCTATGTATATTAGGGATATATGTATTATATATAGTATAATGAGTAGTATATAATTATAATCGTGAATAATATATATAGTAGTAATAAACAACAAGATTTAAGCCCTGAAGTATTATAGTATATAGTAGCATAATAATATATATATAGGCTATAGTATGTAATAGCGTAGTATGACTATAGGATAATAATGTATCTATAATTAGTAGATATATATAATATTTCATATTAGGAGAGATGAGAGAGAGAGAGAGAGAGAGAGTAGTGGTGGCGTGTATAGATTAAGAGGAGATGAAGAGAGAGAGAGAGAGTTTGAGTTGAAGAAAAAAACATCTGTTAAACTAGTTTTTTGGTTTATTTAATTAAGATTAATTTATAATGTTATGTTAAAATTTGCTAGTATATTTAGGTATATATAATATATAAATATAACTATATATATATACATTTTATAATTATTATATGTATATATATATATTTATGATATATATATATAGGGTCGGTCGGAAATTTTTTATGAAATGTTTTTTTCCTTTTTTTTCGCAGATCCTGAACCTTGCAAATATGAGGTAGAATGATCATCAAAAAATTGTATTATAATGGTTTTAATGCCTTGATTGAGCAATATTTAATAGTGGACACCAATGCTGTGTGAAATACATATGTGAAATACATAGTTCGCACCCACTGGCGACCCCCTTTGAGTAGCTATAACGTGCGTTTTTTTAGATGTGGTATCACCCAAGAGGCCACTCCAACAACCTTATTCAAGTCATTTTAATTTAATTTTTATTACTTATTATACGTTTTTTCCTTATTTTCATAACTCTTTTTCAGCTGTTTCTTTGATCTTGATATTTCTGGAAATTTTTCCCTGTGTCTTTCTATAACTTGAAGAATGTATTGCATTTCCCTCCTCGTTTTGGTTAGGTGATTATTATAAGTTTTTACAATAGTGCTAATAGTCTTTCGGCAGTTGTCGGTTGGATGGCATTTATTTGATTTGGTTGGTACTTTTTCTTGTGCATTCTTATAGTCCGCTTCTTTCGTTCTATTCCAATGGGTCAACCTTGAGAAAAATGGAGTCCAAATTTTTTTTTTTATAATAATGTTAAATGATGCTTTATGTTATAACGTCGCAAGTGTTTTGTTATGAAGTTGTCTTCATCCTGTTAAATACACAAACGTTTAGCTGGCTATCTACACTGTTCTTCTTGGTTTAATGCAGAGCTTCAACCATCTTTCGTTTTCCATTTCAAACTGGTACTTGTCTCATTCCATAATGCAGAAGAGCTGCAAGTTCTCTCGCTATTAATACCAAGTGACGTGGTTTGAGAGCTTTACTAAGCTACTACTGGATAAATTCTCGAATAATCGTCACAAGCATTCCATCTCTTAAGGTTCTTCCCAAGGTCTATTTCTTGGGGCTGAAGCTGCTGTTGGGGCTGAAAACCAGTTGGAAACATAAAACCTTACAGCAAAGTTCGCAAATCTTGTCATTGCAGCGGCTTCTTGCTCTGTCATATTAAACTGCGAACCTAAACAAAACTATTTTCAATGAATAAATGATGACTCGTGCCATCCATCGTGCTGCTCGATGTAGCCGCACAAGGATTTTGGCGAAAAAGAAACCCCGTTTTTCTCAAAGTTCCCCAAATAATAAACAACTGTCAGCTCCAATCGATTTTCTTATAATCTCCGTGGGTCTCTTTTCTTTAACGCCTGCTCACTACAAAAGAGCCCTAAGCGAGCAATTTTTCTGTCCCATGATCACTAATACTTCACTATCTCATCTGTTTTCTTTATTAATTTTTTTCCAAAATTTCTTGAAACGTTTGAACAGGTCAATGTCGGTCCTGATGAAATACAGTAACATTTGCTGAAAGCAGCAGTATGACTATTTCGTGATATTATGAATGTCCGAAACATGCAAAGGCAGAAGACTTTATTTTCAGCTTCGGTCTTCTATATTATCTACAAGCGCGCATTTTGGTTCCGGTATTTGCTTGTTTGCTTGTGTCTAAAACACATTCCTACTTATGCTATCTTCAAATTCCAATCTTTTAAGGCATTGTACTACGAGCTTCTGGCCAAACATTCTGGCAACCGGGTTTCTTCAAAGTTTTGGACACTCAGCAAATTTGATTTCCTCCACCATGTACAGGATCGATCGCTAGAGCGTTCAACTGTGTCTTTCTCCGGTTACGATCACAATAACTTTACGCATCCCAGTGCTACAGATGTCAGTAAAGCCACCAGGAAAATCGGTTTGTTTAATATCCTCGAGCAATTGCTTTCGAACCGTCAGGAATTTCGTCTGCTGTACATGTAGCTATCTGCTTAATACATATATTATTCACTTTTTTTCCAGGCATTTGCAGTGCTGGTTACTAACTAAACATTCCCGGCACGTCGATTCAATCATTTTCGATGCTATGATCAAAGCAGGTTTGCTAAGTCAGGGGTTATGCTTTTATTGATCGTTCCTTTTGAAGCTCATTACATAAATATCGAACTGTGCCTAGTCCAAATTGGTGTTCTGTCATTAATAAAGCGAAACTACCATCATTCCCACAGTACAATTCTTGCATGAATACGTAATTGTTTTCCTGCGGACGAAACTTCCCTTTTAACTCTATTACTTTCTTGTTCTTCCTTTTTACTTACGCTCTTTCTTGTTTTACAGTATATTTTTTATCCACATTTCTCATATGCCCTAACCTACCTTCTTTTCTCTCTGAGCTTTAGAAAATACTCTATCTTCTTCATTTGATATTATTTTAATTGCGTTTGCATGTGCGATATCAAATAAATAAATCATTTAACTTTCTTTAACAGATCAAAGTCTTCTCTTTTTTCAATTTGTATTTGACCATGCTGGCCTTGATTCAATTTTAAAAAGTGACCTGTATTGTTCCATATGTTTATAATCTTGAGTTAAAACATTGTGTTTTGGCGCTTCGTGGGTACTTTGCTCTTATGCCAGGAAGTCATTATATTTCAGACATATATATATTTGAAGGCCTCTTTTACCTGATCGTTATTGTGGTGTCAGCATAACAGAACGACGTGAATACATGCAATTGATGGACAGTTTGATCTTACTGACGTTACATGATTTCTGAAATATTTGCCCAATAACCAAACCTGTGTTTTCTGATTCTTGTTTGACGTTAGATTTGAGACCATCTACATAAGAATTTAATAATTATGACACGCAAGTCACGTAAATTTGAAAAGACCACAACAATACCGTATAAACGTCTACAGCATTCAGCTGACACCGCTAACAGTTTATCAACGCCACGTGTCAACTTCTATCTTTGCAGCATGGTTCACCATTAAATGTTATTTTTTTGACTTCTAAATTTTTAAATTAGAGTATTTTTAGGGTAAGCTCACATCTTTAGACGATTTCAGATTATACGCATTTCTTTACATATTGGGGGTGCACTTTTTTTCTCATTGGGACCACACTAACTATATTTATATATATATTATACTACTATATATATATATATATATATAAATAGTAGTATATATAATATAGTATTATATTATATATATATATAGTATTTATATATATAATATTATATGGTATATATAATATAATTACAGTATATATATTTTATGGTCAGCTTCTAGAGAGAGCCACAATCCATATCTCAAACACTACAGACAGCATACAGAAATAAGGAATCCACATTGCTGAGATTGCTGGTCCACTGTAGTGAGGAAATTAAAAAAAAAAATTATAAATAAAAGAGCCAAAAAAAAATAAAAAAAAAATTAATCTCAAAACTACATAGTCTACAGCAAAAAGGAATATCTCTTGGCAGAAAGATGAACCAATTTTTAGAGAAATGTAATAAAAAATAAAAGAAATAAAAAAATTATTGAGTTAATAATTATGTAATATGATTAGAGGTCCTATTTAGAGACCTTTTATTGGTTACTCGTTAAATAAATAGATTTTCTATTAATTTTGCTTTTTTTTTTTTAACTAAAGAATACGCCCCAAGGGTATACCGCACGATGGCAGGAGTCGGGGGTCTCATCGGGCCGCTTCCGGGGAACGTACGGGGTAGATCTAACCATTCCCGCCCCTCCGGGGAAGGGTCCTCCAAAACGCCCCGCTCATTTGGTATTTGGGTTCGCGGGGGGTTCCTCCGCCCCCTCCCCTACGGGTATGGAAAACGTCCCCCCTGTGTTCTCCGCCGTGCCCTCGAGCCCGCCTAAATTGCCCCCGTGAGAACTACCTTTACAAGTAATATATATAAACCTATGTATGTTTTCACCCCCCCCCCCTCAAAAAAAACTGGAAAATGCTTTGGTTTAATTTTTTTTTTTTTTTTTTACATTTCTCTAACCAAAATTTTACAAGGATTCCAAAATGTTATTTGTCATTTCGCTGTAGCTTTTGAACTAGTTTTCTGAGATAGGATTTTTTTTTTTTTTTTTTTTTTTTTATGTTTTTTTTTTTTTTAACAGTTTCCTCGGTTAAATTTTGCCAGCATTTCCAGCAATGTATTCCTTTTTCCCGGTAGCTGGTTGTACGTTTTGGACTCCAATGGAATTGTGGCACAACTTTCTAGCGTGGTGGCTATATAATATATATATACTATATATATATATATAAATATATATATATATTTATATGAATATAATATATATATATAGTATATTATATATATATAATAATAACTATATATATATACTAGTATATAATATAATATAAGCTATATATATATACCGTATATTTTATATATATATATATATATATATTAGATGCAGAGAGAGAGAGAGGAGAGAGAGAGAGGAGAGGAAGAGAGGGGAGATGAGAGAGAGAAGAGAGAGAGAGAGAGGAGAAGAGAGGAGAGTAAATTTCAAAATTCTTTAACATATGTGGAAATTGTGTCTTGTACGTTGTTTCACGGGAAGCAGAGGAAAAATTTTCTGTTAGACCCGTGACAAGGAAGAATGGTATTCGTAGGGCGAAAAGAAAGGTGCATGATAGGAGAGAATGGCGTAGTGTTATATGAAATATTAAGATCTGTATGTGCACTCATGAACGTTCAAATTTTAACAAAATATTATTGATAACTAGTTGTTAGTCTGATATTCCAACTACTACTTAATTAATATTTCAGGCCAGGAAGTTGGGGCTCCTTTATCTTTATTTTATTAGTCTCGATATTGGTATTGGTAAAAATTTTGGTATTAGTATCAAGAAAAATTTTTTTTTTTTTGGTATCGCTCCATCCTTAGTAAATATATAAAGTTTTGTAAGTTGTTATCCACAAAATCAGTTAGATCGAAATTAGCCTTTATGTATCTTCTATTTAAGGCTCATTTTTTATTTTTTCAGGTGAATGGCTTATAAGACTAATTATTCCGTTGACTTGTTCTTTTGCTCTTGCAGATACGACTAACGTGTGATAAATCTTTTACTTCATTATTTCTACATTTGATCGAGCTCTTTGAAATGATTTGTCATGTTAAAAATATTGATAATGATGGGGAGGTAAGATTTCATTTTGTATATACTTAATTATATGAATTTACAATAATCATCATCATCATCATCATCCACCTCTTTCCCCATATTGGGGGTGAGGTGCGTTGCATACATCGGAAACAGAAAAGTGGTAGAAGAACATGACCGTCCTATTTTTATACCCTTAAATGAAACCTCGTTGCAGTCAGAAAAATTTACCCTAAGGTTTCCCGAGCCCCCCACGAACCCTCACTGTGGTATCTCGTCAATGTGGGGTTCATCCCCTGGGCAAGACCCACAACCATACCCCCTTACAAAACCCCGCCATTTACTTTTATTATGCACCTTTCTTCTCGCCTCTGCCAAACTCATATTCCTCTCCTTCAGGCATTCCTTTAGTGACTCAGTCCACTTTTTCTTCGGTCTCCCAGCCAGTCCATTCCCAGCCCACTCGCCACTCTACATCCGCTTAACCAACCGACTATCATCCATCCTTTCCACATGACCAAAACATCTCAATGTACTCTCGTTTATTTTCTTATTTACACCTTTCTTCACACCACAACTCCCTAATGCGTTCATTCCTCATGGCATTTTATCAATTCTACTCACACCTAACACGCCCCTAAGATTATCCATCTTACTTTACACCGCGGACTCCTCTCACTCACTACCATGACCTTACTCTTTCCTACATTTACTTTCAAACACCTCCATTTACAGACCCTGCCAAACCCCTTTGCCACTCCTCTCAAACTCTTAAGATTCGCCACACAAAGCCAAATCATCCGCATATAATAAGTAGAACACTCTCCACTCCCTTCCATTCTCCATCATTCTAACACCTTCCCCTGCCACCCATCCCTCTAATTCTTTCATAACCCCATCCATATACAAATTAAATAACCAGCAGAAGACATAACACATCCCTGCCTCGCTCCGCTATTAATATTACACCAATCACTTTCAACTTCACATATTATTACACACGCTTCACTATTGTCATACATACTTTTGATTCAATTCAGAAGCCTACCACTAACACCTGACATAGAACTTCCTTATTAATACCTTCATACGCCTGTTGTAAATCCAAAAAACCTAAATACAATTTATTCCTTTCTTTCCTTTTCTCAATCATTTGTTTCAATGTAAAAATTTGATCCACACTTCCTCTACCACTTCTAAATGCACCTTGTTCTTTACCAATCAGACACTCGACGTACTCTTTCAACCAAAATTCCATCATATATCTTCCCTACAACACTCAATAAACTAATTCCCCTATAATTCTTACAGTACCCTTATCCCCCTTACCCTTATATAAGGGTACAATTACTGCTCTCCTCCAATTCCTCGAAACTATACCCTCCAAAAAGGCCTAGATACACAAATTCCAAATCCACTCCATCACCATCTCTCCTCCATTCTTAAATCATTTCACCAGTAATTCCGTACCATTCTTCAACTTTCTCACCTTAGCCATTACCTCCTCCTTACTAATAACCTCATCCCCAAAATACCTACTTCTTCTTGCACCATCAAACCCACATACATTCACTATCACCTCTTCATTACTGCCAATGTTATGCAGATTTTCGAAGTGTTCTTTCCACACTCTCCTCGCATTCCATTTCAATCGTTACGAAACTACCATCCCATATTCATTATTCTATGCAGATCCCCTTATTCTTCAATCTTAACCTTTCGCGCTTCCTTCCAGAAGAGTTTCCTATTCCCTTGTAAGTCTCCATTCATCATCCTCCTAAACTGTTCATTTACCTCATTTCTCCTCCTACGTATGCAACTATTAGTCATACTTTTTTCTTCCTTATACAATTTTTTTTTTAACCGCTTGCATCACCTCTTGGTTCCACCACCCACTTAACATTTTTACTTCCTTCTTTAGCACATCCACATACTTCTCTTGCGCTACGAACAAACGCTTCCTTCATTTGCGTCCAGATTTGTTCTGTTTCATCTTGTTCACATTCAACTATATTTGTAAGCTCTCTTTTTCTTATAATGTATGTTATAATTTATGGTGTACTAATGTTTTATAATCTTGTGTATTATAATTTACCCCTTTGTGTCAGGGAGAAAGAATTTACACAATGTACTTTCTGCGTGTCGTAAGAGTTATCCGGGTTTGGGTCCAGCTATCACTTATTTATACCCCAAGAATGCCCATGCATGCGCAAGATTTCTGGTGCATGTTTGCGCACCCCATCCCTGGTTCTGGGAAAAAGGGGCAGCTGATGATGATAATTTATAGTTTTAATTAATGTTTTATAATAATGTATATTATAATTTATAGTGTTCTAATGTTTTAATTTGTCATTTTTTTTACTCAATCACATAAAGGACACCTGGTATTCGACGGATAAATTAGGAATACTTTTCATTTTCTATAGCTTTCCCAATCGGTAAGTCGCGACCCTCGCGACCCTCTTACGAGTTCTGAAATGTATTCTGAGGGGATCGATGAACCCAGGAAGTTTTGGATGATAGATAAATACTTTAAATGGGTTTTCTTTGCTCCATTAAAACTTCCTTTTTATATAATTGTGCCAAAGAATTTTTGACATAAATGTGACGGTTTATTAAACTCAAAAGTTTAAAATTCACAAAATGTGGTGAAATAGAATTATTTGCGCTTTTTCAGGGGAAAGTCTATTTCCTTTTTAGCTTGAGATGTTGCCAGTTTGGTTAAACATACTCTCACTTGAAGACATTAGATGGAGAAGAGCATAAACATTTTCTTGCAAGTTCTGAAAAATATGTTGTTTCTTAAGATTCTTAAATACAAGATACTACTCTTGTGAACTAATGGTGTGTTTGTTTGCATGTACTCATAGGAAGAAAAACTTGTTAATAGGTAACTTGAAAGTTGTGGTAATAGACCAGAAGATTGCTCTGGCCAGATCGGAATTTTTTTAAACTGGATTATCTGACCTCTGACCAAAATCATAGCCAGAGTTACGCTAGTACCTTCAAAATGTCTCCTTACTCAAAATGAAAGATATTTATATAATTTATTTTGCTTTTGTGTTTTTTCAGGATAATGATGATGGTGAGGAGAACGAACAAGACGATATCTCATAAGGATTAATGTGAGAATGTAGAAGAAAAGAAATTGCTTTACTAAGGATCTATATAAAGATTATTAATATGAGAATGTACAAGAAAAGAAATTGCTTTTACTAAGGATATATATGATATTTTTTTTTTTAAATATAAATTGTTTTATTAATTTTTTAATACATTTGTCTCATTGACGTTGACATTTTGTAAAATACTGTATATAAAATTCATTGATATTTTAATGTAAGCTTTAATTTTTTTAATATAGAAAATTAATTTATTTTTAAAAAAATATATAGAATATATATTTTAGTTTTAGTGGTATTTCCTTTCATTTTTAATTAAAAAAAAATGTTTTCCTCCCGAAATTGTAACTTTGTTCCGTAGTAGTAAAACTCTAATATTTTAAAATAAAATGTATTAATATTTTTATTGAAGAATTCAATAATGACTATTATAGACGACGACAACAGCAGCAACCACCACAGGAATCTTCTTATTAACCTTTTGATTATTTGATGAAGATTTCCGACGAACTATGATATAATGTGTGTGTATTTGTTTGTGATAGTGTGGTAAGGTCCGTCTATTCCTGAAGATTTTCTTAATCAAATAAAACGTTGCGTTTGGTTGGCAAAGCTGGCGATTTACTTGAACTGACTGAAGTTTGACAACCTCTAAAGCGTTTGATGAGCTCGAGCTTCAATCTATTGTTTCTAAGAAACGGCAAAAAGTTGGCAAATAAAACTTAATGGTGTGGACGTGAGAGTTTGTAGTAACGTTTTGCTTAACTATGAGTTTGATTAAGTTAAGCATTGCAAGTTCTCGAGTCCACACTGTTTTATCAGCAAACTTTTTTTTTCCTATTTCAGAGGCTATTAATTAAAGCTAGAACCCCTCAAATTTTGGGGAGGTTCTCAAATTTCATTCAGTTTAGGTAAATCATGTTTTGTGGTCCACACTCAACGTTTTACTCAATACGATTTTTACTTGATCAAGCAAATAGTCATTGTAAATGGGTATTTATTTGGACTTCCTCCCATCTAGTTGAATCTCATTCCCGCTTCCGAATTTTCTTAATCTTCAATTGTTGGGGATTAAATTGATTTTGTTTTCTTCAATTTCAGGTGAAGGTGTTGAGGGATTTAGAATTCAGGAAAAACACGATTAGTCAAGTAAGATAGTTCAAGCAATAAAGATTGCCTGAACTAGTAGAGTAATGAATAGATATTCTATGAATTTATATATTTATAAAATATATTAACGAATTTCGTTTCCTTTAAAAGGAAATTGTATTAGTTCTATAATTTGGAGAAAGTGCCATGGATTTTGATTAGATTTGTCATTAAATTAGTAAACTTAGGAAAAATCATGTTATAATAAATACATCAAATCGAATATCTTTATTTCATTAGGAAGTATATTATTTTATATCTTTAATAAGATTTCATCTTATTATTCAAGTTTTCATGCTGCTAACCTGGCTTTATAATCCTCCCACCTTTCATTTTTTGTTGTTGTTGCCTTCAGACCCAAATCTTGAACCTTTTCATATACCCTATATATGGTTTCTGTTCAACTATCCAATTCTTTTTTTATTAGCTGTCAATATTTGTCTATTCTCCAAATGTCCTAATCTCTCGTACTGATATCTGAATATTATCATTTTCTCTAAAGATATCCATTTCACTTTTCTTGTTACTAAATCTTAAATATTGTAAGTAGCTTCGTTTTTTTTTTTTCACCCTCCCTGCTCTATTCAACACTTTCGATTCTACTATTCTTTTTATATATATATATATATGCTACTTGGTCAATCTTTTTTTTTTCTTTCTTAAATATTTAGATCCTCTTCCCTTCCACATTTTGTACGCTCCTTTATTTTTTACATATTACATTGGTAGAGGTGTGCAGCGTCGCGTGCGCTGAGTACATTCAGGAGATCACAACGTGTCTCATCTGAGTAGATAGTCATTATTAAGAGTACCGAAGTTGTAGCACGTCAGTATAGAGCTTACAGGGATAACTATATAAATCCGGAGCTCAAGACTTAGATTGCGTTAGCGGTACGCTGATACTGTGACCCCGTGCCATCATGTACAAACCCTACTGCCTTTTTGATCGTTACTTTTATTATGTTTTTTATTTTCCTTTTTAATTTTTTCTTTTTTATGTTTTCTAGCAAATTTTTTACTAGATCCGTCATGCTTTATTTAAGTCATCTTTCCAATCTTAATTTTTCCAGTTATTTTTTTTTGCTTCCGATTTTCCTTCCTTCCCTTTTCATAAAAACTTCAATCCAATAGAGATTTGGTTGGTACTCTTTATCATGATCGTCTCAATTTGATAACCTTTTGTTCTTTATTTTCCCCTGTTGTCAACTTTACAATCCAAGTTTAATTTTTATCATCAATCCCCTCTCGTTATCCTTTTCTTAATGTTAGATGGATTTTTGAATCTTTAAAGATTTCCTGCAAAATATTAACCTTTGGTGAAATTCTTTTTATTAATTCCCGAACATTCCTTTTTTGGAAATATTCGTTCAATTTCAAAGCCATGCATTTCCATTATGTGTTCTTTTCTTTAATTTTTGTTTATCATATTTAATAAGACTTAAACATCATTCTCACGTGTCCATTACCCGGTACGCGCCTCCTCAGCAGTAGACCAATGACGTCTTTTATTGAATGCGCTTCCGTCATTGGTGTAGACCATTTATCTGGATATAAATTTTTGCTTTGGTGCACGAAAAAATTCCTATTTATTTTTCCATAAATTTCTAGAACAAATTTTTTGTTTTTACTTCTCAAAGCCCCTTTGAACAGTAATTACTACTGTCGAGAAAAAACTTTTGCTGATCCCCTAAATGCATAGTATTCCACAAAATTCATTAACCTATATGGGGCCATGGCCGGTCCCATCCACCGTTGGTTTAGCTAGGGTTTCCTTTCACAGCTTGGCTGCAAACTTAACATTCCTTCGTAAACCATTATAAACTGTTGTAGTTTTTTTCTTCTGCCTCAGCGTGTAATTCTTTATACAACGCATTCATTGATGGATAGTTCTTACATCTTTTTTCCCAATGAGCATTGAGAAAATGTACTTCCTACTTATTATTTTTTCTTTTTTTTTCATCTTGCGATCACTTAGCCTGCATACCATCAAACTTTCTTTTTTAAATCTTTTCGTCTGCTTCAGAAATGTGGATGGAAGATTGCAGGATTTCACACGTTCTATTTAATTTCATTTCTATTCGTAAGTTTTTTTTAATGTTGTCTTTCTTTCTTCTTTCCTTCACTTACTTTCTTTCCCCAAGATCTGGGGGTAAGGTGCTGTACAGCCCTCGGAAAAACGAACAAGCAGTAGGAGAACACATGCAAAACGCCGGAAAAGAAAAGCCCGAGCCTTTGACCGCCTTTGTAGCAGATTAAATTTAGTGGAGAGCTCGTCACAGATCAGAAAATCCACCCCTAGAAAGCATCATGGGACCCGCGTACGGACCGCCTTCAGACTATGGGTATCGTCCAATGTAAGGGGTTCAATTGCCCCTGGCCAGGTGCGGGCCACAACCTTAATCGCCGCCCATAACAAAGACCCCCGCCATTCTCTCCTATCATGCAACCTTACTTCTCTCGCTCCTGCCAAACTCACATTTCCCTCTCCTATCAGACATTCGTTTCAACCGACTCAATCCACTTTCTCTTCGGGTCTCCCAGGCCGGTCGTTCCACAACAGCTCACCACTGATACTGACTATGGAGAAGTTAAACCCAACAGTTATCCACATGCCCAAACCATCTCAACAAACCCTTTCATTTAATTCTCTCATTTACCACTTTCTTGTCACACCACAGGCGTCCACTTTCTAATACTTCAAATTATCTCTCTTTATCATATCCTTCTCACACCTAGCACACCCTAAAATTGTCCATCTGAACACATTGAACTTTAGAACTATACTTTATTCCAGACCATAGTCCTCACTACCATACATAACCAGCCCAGGTTAAAACCTACCCTATGTAAGACCTAGACACTCAAGACTTAGTCCTTTTGCATTCACCAAACGATTTTACATTGCACCAGCCCCTTTCTGCCATTCACAAACTTTCCCTACTACACTCTGCTCGTCCGTTCCCTTTCTCATCCAACATATCCCCTAATATTTAAAACTCAGAACTTGTTTCTAGCTGCTCACCATCTAACTTTAACTTTCAACACTGAGAAGTTTGGTCCTACTGCTCACTACATAACCTTACTGCTTAATCCACGGTTTACTTTCAAGCCCCTCCTTTCAAACACCTGCCAAATCTCTCACCAATCCTCTCAAACATTTCTCTTCAGATTCCGCCACAACAGAACCAAATTCATCCCGCATATAAAGGATAGGGGCACCCTCCATCCAACTCCATTTCTTCCCTACCATTCTAACACCATTTCCCTGCCATCCCTCCTCTCTCTAATCTTTTCATACCCCCATCCATTACAAATTGAATAAACCAAGGAGACATAACAAACCCTGTCCCTTACTCCGTATGTAAATCCTAAAGACCAATCACCATTTTTTATTCTGTCAATCCGCTTCCACTTCGTCATAACAACTTTTGATTCGACACAGAAAAACCTACCACCAACACAATATATCACTAACAACTGCATAGAGCTTCCTATTAATCCTATTCATACGCCTGTTGCAAAATCCATAAAACGGAAGTATATTTTTAATTCTTTCTTTTCTTCCCTCATCTTCTTAATCAGTTGTTTGTTTATATCTTAAACCCCTTCCTTGTTCCGTTTATATATATAGATTCTTTTGTCAATTAAGGGTAAGTCCTCCTTCACTAATTTCAATAATCCGTTATTGGGTTTTCTTCCAAAATAGAAATTTCTTTCAGATGGTTGGGGTCTGTTTGTCTTATTATTCCTCTCGCATAGCGTGGAATAATCTTGGCTTTTCCAGGCTGGCACAGTCCAGCCTGGGTGGTCACAGTCTAGTTATAATTTAAATTATAATTCTGGTGTCGTTGGGTTCATTTTTGATGGTTTCATTTTATTTCTCATGGTTTCTTATCCCTTGATATTAATATTTAAGGCTTTCTATTTTTATTTTTATCTTTAGCATACTAGGGCTATATTCTTTAGTTTTCCTGATTACATAACGATTGCTCGTTTCCATAGCATCAAAAACGGATTTTTCCTTTATTCGCGGTCACCTTCACCGTTTTCTCCTTGTAAAAATTGTTTTAAAGAAATCCACTCCGTTTTTAAATTTTTTTCTGCCCTCTCCCCGGAGCTCTGGTTATTTGTGTTTTTATGGCATTTCATTTTTTTAACTCTTAATTTCCTTTAACCATGCCCGACAGTAACCATTATTGTTTCCGATTTGTAATTTTAAATTAAGATGTTTCTATGAATGGAAACCGTTTTTTTTTTCGTTGTTTCAGTCATTTCACCTGCTAAGCACATTCATCCCTAGTCCTTTCTCATATCTATAAAACAAATCTTCTTTATCTTCTCCTTTTTCCCTTTTTTTATCTCCATTTAAATGAAAATTCCACTGTTGTAACTTGAATAATAACAGTTCTGCCCTAGTTTCGCTCGCTTTCAGATTGAAAATGTGAAAACAGACTATATGATCTGATTCCTTAAATGTCCATGTCGTCCATAGAAAGAAGCACGAATCACTCAAAACTCTATTATGAAGCTCTCTTTGCTCGATGGAAGTTCCAAATTCTTTCCCTTCTATTGTTACCGCAATCTTCTGCTGATCTCCCACTGTTTTTTTAACTCTTCTTTTCCAATGGAATTTCGGACAATGTTTTCAAGAGTTAAATTTATTTTCTGCCTTGTTTCCTCCGTCCAACTCATATGATTCTTGATTGTATTTTTGCGAACTACGGCCCCGAATTTCGATAAACGAACATTAGAAGAACAACGAAAAGGTAATTCCTTCTCTTATTTCCTTATAATTATTTTGGATGACTAATTCCCGCGGACGAACTATTGTTAGCAATAGTTAAAATGCTGTGGGAGTTCATGATAGTTTTGTTTGTGGGGGGGGTTATTTTGGGACTTTTGGAGCCGTTTTCCTTCCTAACTTTTTCTTAAAAATCTCATTTCGCGTCCCATACGGATTAGGAATTTCTCTTCTATATTTTGATTTTTCCATACAGTCCTTAATTTTGGATTTATGGTACCCTGAACGAAAATTATATATCTATTGTTATTTCTAGAAATCATTTAATAAATGAACACAAGTGTGATCTAAAAAAATCTAATCGTAGGATACAAAAATTAATAATTTAATTTCGTTTGGCAATAACTAAGGAAAATAAAAAATTTGATCCTACTAGAAAGCATTTTAGAAAGTAAAACTCGCTTCTCTTTTTTTTACAGTGCCTTCTAGGCTTGTCCCGTTTTTGTTTTTTTAAATTAAAAACCATCTACTTTTTTCTTCCTCAACCTAATTTTGCCTTTACGAATTAATTCGTATGTGTTTTAGTATCAAGTGGGATAATTAGGGCCTGACTGTAGAGTTTTGGAATTATAGTAAATTTTCCGCTTTGGTCAGTGCCGTCAAAACTATTTTTAAGCATTTGACAAAAAGTGCAATTACTTTAATAATACTACTCCAAAACTTAAACGCTTTATAAGTTTATTTGGGAGGGCGAATAGGGTTTTAAATATTTCAAGCTAAAGAAGGATGGAATATTTTAAGTTTTAATGCAATTTATAGTGACATTTTTTTATTAATAACAAATTTTTGGCTTCAAATCTGTATATATAAAATCCCATAGCAGGAATCCTATAAAGGACAACAGCGTTTGGCGAAGCCTCCATGAAATAGGCCGCTTTAACTATAACTCTTGCAAGATTAATGGTACGTTTGAAATCCAGGGACACATTTTTCCCTCTGAAAAAAAACTAACAGAAATGTTAGTCCAATGGCACTAGAAGCGTTTAAAAAAGGTAATTCGTTTTACCAGTCAGGAAAGGAGGCGTTCCGTATACCCAAAGTTAACAATTATTGTCCCTGCAAGTAGATAAGTATCTCGAAAATGAAATTTCCTAGTTAAATTTCCATTGACATTTTAATTTCAAATTACACTTAACGCCAAACATTCGACGGTAGATTTTACCTTCACCAATTTCGGTTGTAGCCATGTACACTTCTCCTTTTATATTAATTGCCGGATTCTCATAATTGCAGGCCGATAAAATTCCTTGTTATTTTACGAGTTTTTGACAACTAGCGATGTCTTACGAGTTGTTACATTGAATTTTTGTGAGTTACAGTATTTATTTTTATTCATTTTCCATTTTTCATTTATCATTTTCTTTCTAGTATGCTCT
The DNA here is from genome assembly GCA_015478945.1 of Trachelipus rathkii. NCBI lineage: Eukaryota > Metazoa > Arthropoda > Malacostraca > Isopoda > Trachelipodidae > Trachelipus > Trachelipus rathkii. The sequence continues at coordinate 29,307 of JABUQX010074602.1, read as the reverse complement.
TCAGATGTTTAAATTTTGTTTAGATGAGTCTTGTTACAATCTACTTTTGTACGAAATACCTTTTCACACTGTCCGAACTGCCAAAATCAAATAAACGTAGTTATCATATATAACATACAATATTATATCCTATTTAGTTTAAAACATCACTCTCTTCCACTGCGACAGTTTAATAAGCTAATGAACTCGCGCTAATTGCCAAAAATTCTCCATGCTCCTCATTCATTTACAGCCAAGAAGCTCGCACCAACACCTGAAGCGTCTAACGAAGCCGCCGCGCCCTGGGAGGCGTCACCACATCCAGGCGCGTATTCCCACGCACCCACCGGACAAAATGAGCCCGCATAATGACTTACAATTAAAACAGTGAATATGTACAAAGGTACGGCCTGGGATTTTATCATCTTAACTAAAACGGAATGAAATCCAGAATTTTAAGTCATCGAGTGAATTGCTTTGTGTTGGCTGTAGCTGACCTCATTCAGCGTCGGATGGTCTTTTAGATTGTACATAGTTCTCCTCTTCAATTTCTTGAAAGGCCTGTTGCTAGTGAAGTGTTTATGTAACGCCTGTAAAATTGATTCATTCAAGGAGCATGGAGCACACTTTGTTGGCTATTGCAGCAACGAGTTCATTAGGACTATACTGTTCGTCTTAAGTTGGGGAAGTTTATAACAATAAATATAGATAAAATTATTTGATATGTGATTACAGATAGTCGCTTTTAATTGAAGTTGAGCAGTGTCTCAGTCCACGACGGGTGAAAAAGATATGAATGGGCGTAATCACAAAGTAATTATGGTACTGAAGCCTCAGCTTATCAACGCAATAATTTACACACTCTAGAGAAATAAGAAAGTGCAAAATGAGTAAATTGATATGAACACAAAAAGTATACTTTCCTCCAAGCAAAAATGGTTCAAAATATGGATTTGAACAATACAATCGTATAATCAGGGACTAATTTAAATCCTCGCTTATTAAGCAGGAAATTTTTATATCTCGTGCGCTCACTATGTTGAGAATCGCATTAATATATCAAAGACCTATGAATTTCGTAATTCGGGTAAATTACTCTCGAATGGATTTTGTAGTTAAGTTGTGATTTGAAAAGATATAAAATGTTCAGTTCGGAAATTTAACCTAGAAATATCATTTTGGAAGAAACTTGCTACTCGCGACAAATTTGTTTATCTGGTCGATACGAACGCATCACTATTTCCTGGACTGGCTAAAAGTCGTCTACCTTACTCTTAAACCGTTCTAAGTTGCTATTGACTACATTATCAGTTGGTTTGTTTATTCAAGATGAGGGAAAATATGTGTCTGGATTCAACGTACATTATTAATTCCTGCAGAGTTATGATTCAAAACTGGCCTTCGGCTCTATTTCATGAGTCGTCATGCCAAGTCTGTGGGTTTATAAAAGATACTATGAAGTCCTATGTCATGATCTTATATACCATACAGAAATGACATTGCACATGTTTTGTTTAATACAATAAATCGGTCAATCTTACTATAATAAGTAGTATCTATATATGAAGTTGGGCCTTTTGAAATTGATATTATAATATATCTTAAAAAGCGTCTTAGGCTTTTTGTGGGGGTAGTTAATATTTAAAATTGACTTTGTACAATGTTATATATAGAAGTTTGACGCAATATACACCGGCGGGACTTTTATAAATATCAAAACTCTTATTGTAGCCGCCCTAATTTATTACTCTAAATAATTAGAATGCAATATAATGGAGCAGAATTGGGTTTTTTATTAAAAATAAAACTAATCCGGACATATGTTTTGCGTGAGTGAGAGAAAGGTATAAGAATGACGAGTTTTTTCTTTTCTTTTTAATTAGTTTTTTTAAGTAAGTGTATAATTAATTATCCTTATATGAAAAGAAATGACCTAAAATTTGGTACAACGATCTATAATTTTACATGCTTAAACAGGTTTCATTTCTTATTGGAGATTTTCTTGATTATAATTAAGCTTAGATCGATTTATTATGCAATTGATTCATTCCGCTAAGTATCATATAACAAACTGGTATGAAAAATCATAGAAGTGCAAAGAAAGACGCCGAAAAATTATCCGTATGCACTCTGAAAAAGACGAAATATAGGATAGGCAATATTGAAATTTCTAAGTGCCAGAACTAACAGCGTCCTCTGAACTCAAATTTTACATATTAAATAAGTCTCGACCTCGGAGTAGGGTAATCTACTCTACAGTTCAGGATTTATAGTCAATCATAAACAAAAACTCTTTGTTCGTTTTTTACTAAGTGGTCGAGGTAAGGAGGCTGGTAGGGTTCCTTCTCTTGAAGGATCTATTATGTGCAATGACTCAATATGTGTGAATCTTTAATAGAATACTTATCTTCCTCTGGTTTCTCCTTGATAATTATTTTTTGGTTCTAAATTTTGTCCCCTCGAATTTTTTTTGAGTATTTCCTAAACTCGATCTTAAGTTTATTTTTAATTCAAAAAGTTTTGAAGGCACTTGTGATCCCTCTTCTCCTGAAAAGGTCGCCATACAGTACTTAGAAAATACTTTCCCTATAAATAATATCGTGTACTACTTAATTTAAATACCGAAAAAAAATGCTATTTTTCTATTCAGTCTTGAGGATGGAATAACATTTTGCTTTCAAGTCCAACCTTCGCCATTTTAACTTATGTTACATGTTGCTTCCCTAGGCAACATCCATTGTCTGCCCCCTCGCAAAAAATTTAAATTTCTACTCCTTTTGGAATAATACATTCTCGCAAATTCATGGCATATTAAAAATTATTATTCCTGTTTCTTACTAACAGAAATATGATTGGTAACATGAAAGAAAAATTTGGAACTTCCGAGGCTGGATAGAAGACTGAACATAAAAGGGAAAGCGTTTGAGATTATGGACGACATAGACATTCAAGAATTGAAAGTAAAACGGGGAATACGAAAACTGGGAAAGATAAATAAACTTTACAAGGAAAACTTTAAAAGTTAAGAAGTTTACAACAGTTGGGAATTCATTTTAAATGGAGATAAAAAAGGAAAAGAGAGGAGATTTATTTTATAGATATGAGAAAGAGACTAGGAATGTGCTAAGGCAGGAGAAGGTGAAATGACTGAACACGAAAAAAAGGTTCCATATGCTAGAACAATCTTAATTTAAATTAAAATCGGAAACGTATGGTACTGTCGGCATGCGTTAAAGAAAATCAAGTTAAAAAAAATGAAAATGGCGATAGAATAAATATTCCAGAGCTCGGGAGAAGCAGAAAAAATAAAACGAGTGGTTAGATAAAACAATTTTACAAGAGAAAACTGTGAAGGTGACAAAATGAGGAAAAATCCGGTTGGAAGTTATGGAACAGCAAATCGTTATGTAATCAGGAACTATAAAGAATATAGCTAGTAGCGAAGATAAAAATAAAATAAAAAGCCGAAACAGGATAGGAAAGAGAAGAAGGGGTTTTCTGAGAAAATAGAATGAAACCATCAAGATGATGAATATAATGAAACAGAAGTTGTAATTAATCGATACCAGGTGCAACGAAAGTACGTGGTGAGTTGTGACTAGCAAGAATAAAGATAAGATAATCACCTATGGAGAGAATAATAATGACAAACAACAAAACCATCTGAGAGAAATTTCTATTTTGGAGAAACAAATACGATATTGAAATAGTGAAAGGAGACTTACCCTAATTGACAAAGAAACTATATGTAAAATGGAGATGGAATTAGTTTAAATAACATTAAAAATACTTACAATAGATGAATTAGATACCGTGGTGAAGAATATGAAGACAAACAAGGACATCCGAGGTTACCATTGGCGAAAAGATTAAAAAAGGAAGTATGGTATGCAGGTTAGTGGATCAAGAATGAAAAAAAGAAAAATAATAAGTAGGAAATTACATCTTCATGCTAGTTGGGAAAAAGATGCAAACTCATAGATAACGCTTATATAAAGAATAAAGGGAGGCAAAAGAAAAAGCTACAAAAAGAAAAATTGGTGTCCGAAGAATGTTAAGTTTACAGCAGCTGTGAAAGGAACCCTAGTAAACCAACGGTGGGACTGCCAGTGGCTAATAAGTTTAATGAATTATCTATGAATTTAGGGAGTAGAAAAAATTTTTCAGTAATTACTGTCAAGGGGTTTGAAAAGTAAAAACGAAGAAATTTGGTTTTACTGATCCACTTTAATGGTTATAACATTGGGCAATATTTTCGATGACCTGCAAAGAAAAATGTTAAGTCCAACTAGTGGTTTCATACAACAACCAATTAACAGGAGAGCAGATCCTACATAAAATGCATAAAGAGCGATCATTGTGTAGCCTAGCTGAAGGAAGCGGCGCGCCTGAGGTATACCAATCAGCGACATACCGTTCGAGATGAATTGTGTAGGTTCATTTACTTCAACAATTAATAAACATAATTATACAGAGAATATCAAGTACATTTTAATGGGATAGCATATTTGCTTGACACATTTGAGACAGACTATATCATTAGGAATTGGTATTTGTTAATAATAGAGAATTCTAGTACGACGAGATCGTTACTATTTTTTCGCAGATAATTTTAAGAATTCAAATAACTCTCTACATTATATAGGAGAAGAGATAACGAGAGTGGATTGATGATAAACAACTTGGATGCAATGAAGACAACAAGAGAAAAACAAACAAAAGTATAATTATTCTTTGTTATGAAGTTTTCTTATAAATAGTTATCATTGTTATTATATTAACCAGTTTTATTTGATCAAAGTTAGAAGGGGCTTGTTGATCCCTTTCCTCTGAAAACATTAATCGCATAAAATCACTTTCTCCCCAATACAAAAAAATATCTCCACTACTAAGATTTTTAATGTTAACTCAAAACAAAAATCGCCTCAGGTTTCTTCATCTTAATTTATTATTATTATCGGATGTTTTTCACTTTCCAGTTTTAATTTTTATGTACTTTGTTGCCTTTTCCTCAGCAAACAATCCATTCTCCATTAACCATTATTCTTTAAAGTAAAACAAAGGGACCATCTAAATTTCGAAAAACTATGGATTACATATTGGTTCTCTCTATGCTCTCTCTCAATAAGAAAAAATAAATATCTTTAAGCTGCAATCTTTAGAGTGTTTACCGTATCATAACATTTTCTCCTGATTAGTACAAAGCTTATGGAAAAATTAAACTAGAATTATACTCATTCTAGGTCACCCTTCGCATACTCTGAATTTAATTTTAATCTTGTTTGAGGCTTTAGTATTGTAATAGTTTTCTTTTTAAAGAGGACATTGCTTAACTTCCTTCTAATAGTATAGTTATATCGACTGTGGAGCATACAAATTTTTTTTTTACCAGCTCAGGCTCCATTAAAATTTTGGTTCCGATTCACTCTCTACCACAAATAATTGTACAAAAGCCCTTCAGTCGGTTAAGCCACAATTAATGAGCCTACAAATATTACCCAGTCAGGATGCCCCTTTTATACTTCATGAAAATAAGTCACATCCTGGCACACATTGTGAATAATAAAAATATTCACCAATCAATGGCAGTCTGTATTAATAAATAGTTGCACCTCTCTTTAATGCATTAAAATAAGTAAAATAATAGCTTTTCAAAAATTTATATTAAAGTTCTAGAAAATCTACAATTTTATAAATCGTTTTTCTTATGCGAAAAGCTAAACTAACCTGCTAACATAGGCAGTTTTAATCTCTCTAGACTTTTTGAGAAACATTTCGACCACACAATCTTTTGACCTCTTCCCCAGAAACATTATGAAGACGATCTTAGCAAAAATTAATTACAAGTGAATCTGGTTTCTCTCCATTTACTACGATCTAAGTTCTCTACATTTATCAGACTACTACAATCAATCACACACAAACATTATGGTTAAAACAAAAATGAAATTCCAAAGTTGAAAGAAAAATAAGTATCAAACTTGCACCAATTTGATTTTCAATCAAAATTCACTGACAGACTTTAAAAATACACCTTGTACGTTTATTGCTCAAATAATTCAGTCATGTATTTGCTTTTCTTATCGGATGATTTAGTCATCGCAAAAACATCTACCATTCTAAATCTGTTTACACTATGAAACGAGCTTATCATTGATAGGCGAGGTAAAATAAATAGCACACGGAATTCAACCAAGTAAGATACGAAATTAAGAACTTTTCTACAGCAAACACCACCTACAAACGTTAATAAAAATTAGTATTTTATTAAATGTCCATGAAGTGCACGTTAAAAATTGATGTCTAAATCAAAACGTCAAAATATGCAAAATGTCTCAATTTTTGCCTTACCAGACTAAAGAATAGCAAAAAGGTAGAACTAAAAACTGATTCCGTTATGTTTTATTAGGTCACTAACATTTAATACAAATGAACGAAAACAAAAATTCCAGAACATTAAAAATTGCAAATATTTGTACTTTTAATTTAAAAGTAATAAAAAATTTACACTAAAAAAGGTCCAGTTAATCGTAAACATTAGACTGTGCATATTGTATTTGATCAACAGACATGTGAACATGTTTAGTAACACCTTAGAAAATAAAACATTTAAAGTAATATTTTAACTCTAATATTTAGTCCTTTACTTTAAGAATCAAACAGTAAACCTTAACCCCTCTTAATTATACAGAAAGCACAATGACCCAATTAGCAACACTAATACAAAAATGTTATGTGCTCCTTAACAGTGCAATTACCCTGCTATTAAAGGAAAATTAGTGAAAGCAAGTAGCCCATCAAACCATTAATGTTAAAACTGCAATAAGCAAACACAAAGTGAGGTGTGAAGAAAGGGATTATTTTCTGAATGAATACAACAAATGGTGCAAGTGCCTTGAAGTTGTGGTGCCACCAAAGTGAAGTGCAACGGCCTTAACAAGCCCTTATCAGTTCTCCGTCCAGTAAGCAAGAAAAAACTGGACCGATGAAGTGATAAGGAAACGTAAAAGACCAATATACTTTTATTGAGGGGGGGTTGGGAAGGGGGATTTTTCTTCAGTTCGGTTGAATGGAGACTTCGGTTGTCAAGTTTTTTGTCTGGAAAAAATAAAAGTTGGGTTTTAACACTCCAGTTAGTAAGAATGCGTTTATTCTCTAACGCTAACACATGACGAAATTTTAATTATATAAAAAGAAAAAAAGATTATCTACGTAACAAGTATTTCATACGCAGTACTCTGGCATACTTTTACTTGAAAAATGGCAAAGAAAATTAGTTAAAAGACAAATTCTAAACTCTTGGCAACTTTTGTCCGTTTTAAATAAAAATATTAAACCTTTATCTTACTGTTTTTCGTAAATTTATTGAATATATACATATTACTATTCACGCATTAAAATAAACAATGTATACTTACAAAGAGAAAAACATTTAATTAAAAATTTTATTCATTAGTAAACAACTGGCGCAGTCTAATCACTATCAAAATGGTTTTATAAAATAAGAAAAATAAGGCCATCTAGTAAGCAATTCTGAATGCATAAATAAATATAGCCTACCTTTACAAAATCTGAAATTTTTTTTTTTACTTCTAATGAATATAGGTCAACTTATCTGCATTTTATTTCTTTGTTCGATATCGAAATTTTCTGTTCCTGCATCACACTGAAATAAGGACAATCGAAATATGGCAAGAACATTTTCTGATGCAGGACCCATCTGGCAAGAAATCTTTCAGATATAAGAGCAAATCTGGAAAAAATTTCTGAAACCGCATCTGGCAAGAATTCCATGCGAAACTGGACCAAACCTGAAATAAATAAAACATTTGCTTAAAACATACTTTAGATTTATTAAATATGGGATCAAAACGTAGCTGGACCAAACCTGAAATAAATAAAACATTTGCTTAAAACATACTTTAGATTTATTAAATATGGGATCAAAACGTAGCTTTCAAAAGAGGCAAGCCAGTTTCGTTCTCTGATCATCTGGAAATAGTTGATAAACTACTTTTAAAAAATTGAATATCTGGTTAGACGGAATTTCAAAACATTAGAAAATGAAAAAATAAATTTGCTTTTAAACATTGAACATATTTTCACAATTCAAAATTTAGAACAAAACTAGTTTGATATAGTGATTTTAAATTTTTAAAAAAATAAAGGAAAAGAAGACTACAAGAAATCCTATGAAAATGAATAGCTATGTCCTTTGAAATGGAAAATGATCAAGGAAAGTTAATTATCAAATCGCATGAAAAACTAAATGCCTAAAACCATCTAAGTGGTGTGGAACCATATTTATTAATCCCGTTCTGATAAAAAAAAATTAGGCTAAAAGGTATTCATGTTCACTCTCAAATTTATATTGAATGTGCAAATACTTTTGATACATTTATTACCAATTCGTTATTCTAATTATGAATTTAAACTTAGTTGGGTGCTATAATCTTGTGTATATAATATCTTCAAATAGCTTGATATTGTATAATAGTGATTGTGAATATCTTTAAATATTTAATATACATATTGTTTTTATTACCTATAAGTACTTACACAATACACGTGTATGACATACATATTCACTTTTCAATGACTATGCAAACTTACAACCACTATATAGTATCCTACTACTGACTATATTACTCGTAGTGATTATGCTGCCCCGCAAACAGGAATTTCGCCCCTATATTAAAGATCAGAAATGTGTCCCCCCACCGGCAACTCGAAACCCACAAAGATATAAGCGTCCACGTACACACCGGAATGATCGGCCAGGCCCATATAAATATATTATATTAGTATATATATATAGTATATAGTAATATTATATAACTTATAATATATATATATCATATATATATTATTATCTATACTAATACTATATATATATTTATATATATATATATATATATATATATATACACACTGTATAGTATTATACACGAACTTGAGGCGGTTCTTTGGATTAAGGATTACCCCTTTATATATAAATAATCCAGACCATCGCTTTCAATTCAAATTTGCTCTTCGCACACAAAGACCACCACCTATTATTACTATTATTAGAACCGTTAAAACAGCTTCTGGATCGGCAACTTTTGCTTCTCATCAAAAAATTTGCCTAGAACCATCGAGAGCGCGAGAGGAGGACCATCTTATTAAAAGATCTGAGAAGAGAGAGAGAGAGAAACATCTTATTGAAGACCTGATGAAATCTGATCGTGAAGGAGGAGGAGGAAAGAAGAAGAAACACGAGGTGGAAAGGAGGAAAATAAATACAGCGATAACAAGGGAAAATAAAGCTGCCCCTGTGAGCAGTGGGGGGGAGGGGAGGGGGTTTGGGGTTAAAGAGGGATAAGGGATACGGATTGGCCTCATCCATCATCACATATCTTCGTACCGAATGAAAAGAGGAGAAAAGTCAAAAAGTTCGAGAACGCCTTTTTGTTTAACCAAAAAAAAAAATTATTTATTAAAAAATAATAATAATAATAATAAATAATAATAATAATTATTATTTTCCTTTTATCTGAACTGATGTTAAATGCACGAACTATTTATTTTCATACTTCCTGGAACATTGTGTCAATAAGTGTGAATACGAACATTCCCATTTCAAGATAGCGAGAAATGCACACACATTTACATTCATACATACAATACTTGTAAACCAAAAATATACACGATCGTTTTATATAATATCCGGTCTCTCTACCCCTACTAATACATCACAATACTATATAAGACATACTTCCACTCCTATATACTACTACCCCTGAAATACCCTATACCTAGGATACTATATAAATCATACTTATATATAACGGGAATAATTTGATATATCAGATAACCCTATATATACCATATTTACTATTATATACATATAGTATTGTGTACATAGTGTGTGTGTGCGCGCGTGTTGGAATTTAAAGCGGAATCCACAGGTCGAACAATCTCAGAACACTAAGAACTTGAAAAGCCTGGGACATACAGACTGTGGAGTGTGTGTGTGTGGGGGGGGGGGGTTCTCGATTTCTCGAAAGCTTAAAGGGCAAATATTTTGGTTTGCCTAGTATCCATCAGACATAAGAACTTTTCCTCTTTCTTTCGCTATGGAAAATCCCAAGCTAAGAATTAGAGCACTCAGTTCAAGCGAGGCAAAATAATTACCGCTCATATTTTTTATGTCTAAATTTAATTGAATCATTACAATACCATTGATATATCAACTAATCCAAGATCGCTAAACCTCTATACTTCCTAATATTAATTTGCAAATGAAGAAATTTTAAATTAATATAAAACATTTGGAGCTTATGAAGAAAAGAAATAAACATAGCTGTGTACCAAACCTAAGCTAACCTAACCGGCAAACCTAAAATAGAACGGTAGCGAATAATGGTAGAGGACCAAACATTTTCCATAAGAACCAGTACGTTATCGTCATCTACAGGAATACTATTCTAACTAGCTCCTTTCAATTTTGTCATTTCCCCAGCATAATTTTACACAAGTTCAAGTTTACTTTTCTGTCCCATTCTGAGATTGAGTTTGGAAGATTTTCATGATTTCTTGTTTTTGTTTTTTATGAAACATTTGTAAAATGACATACAAAGAGAAAATTATACAAGTTCAACCACCATTTATAATATTACAAGATCTTTAGGTAAATTCACGGATATTAAAAATTTCATGCACAGAAAAACCGTGGCAAGAAAAGCAAAATAATTCTAATCCTTTTCTCTTTCATTGGAGTAATTAATTGTGGTCAGGGAATATATTTATTCTGAAAATTCTTAACCTTTTGCACTAAGCTTTAGATAAAGCAAATATATTGAAAATGCCTTCATTCCATTTCAAAAAAACTCTGCATAAAACTAACGAAAAACAAAAGATACTAAAATACTTGACCGCTATACTCATTCACCCATATACTCTACTGGTTATGTTTGGACCACACTTCCATCCTTAATTTCAAGTCATGAACAGTATGTATTGTGACATGTTGCCCTATATTTCAAACAATTGTTTTGAACTATATATATATATATATATGTATATATATATATATTAATATATATATATATATACTACTCTCATATCACACTATAATATATATATACTATACTATTATATTGTAAGTACTATAATATTATATATATTATTAGTATATACTACCTATAAATAATATATATAATTGTTTGTGTGTGTGTGTGCCACAACTTTAAAAATATCTTTCTGAATTGTCAAGATAAAAAAAAAGCTTAGGGACCGACGTAAGTAAAAATACTAAATACCGCTATACACAAATTTACAAACCTATGCCACACATAGCTTGTACATGTACAATTTCTGCAATTATAAATACAATACACACACACACACGACCTTTTGCCTCTCTAGCTGTAAGCCATATAATCTCTGATCTATCCATAAAATATTCAGATACCCCAATAAAAATTTAATCAAAATAGGTTTCTGCCACATAGACATGCAGTTTGAAGGACCCAAACGCCTCGACCATTTGGCGTGTTAACAAATGCCTAATCTAGAAAAGAGAAGATGAAAGAAAAAGAGACAGACGGAGAGGAGTTCCTTCATGCAAGACTGGCGACGACAACAGAAGAAACACAGGAATGCTTCTTAAAAATAGTTGTTACTGAAAGATAAAAAAAAATCTTTACATGATTTAAAACCGCGAAAACATTCTTTTGTGTTTGATGACCCTATATAATATTATATATACTATACTAACTACCATATATATATAATAATTAATTTATAATATATACTACTATATATATATCATATAAGTATATATATATTAATAACATAACTATATATATACCTATTTATAATATATACTATAATATAGTATATATATAAATATATATATAATATATCTATAAATATATATATTAATTAATAATATAGTATATATACTTATGATATATATATATATATATATAATATTATATAATATATACTATATAATATATATATATATAAATATAATTATATATTATATATATATATATATATTTATATAGTATATATACTATATATAATATATAATAATATATATATAATATATATAATATATAATATATATATATATAATATATAATATATATATATATATATATATATATATAAACTGACCAGAATAACTAATCTTAGGGAACTGTATCAAGTATGAGGATGGTGCCCAGCACATGTCTGAAATCAATTTTGTGAATGCATATTTCTATATAAGGTACTTTTTCCATATTAGAGTCGTTGAGAAATTCGCGAAATATGAAATATTAAAACTTTCATAGGTTTTTATTTTATTTATTTTTTTTTTTTTAACATTCTTTATTATTTTTGTGGGAAATAATTATTTTATCTTAAGATTTATAGATGAAAAATTATCGAAAATAAATACTAGAATGCGAATCAACTACAATGGCAGATTCCTTGTCGGAGTAGAGTACTAGCTGGGTAGAACCCGTACCATGCGTGTTATGTATTGATATTATAGCTATTGCTTATACAAGAGTATTGTATTACTTCTAAAATACCTAAACCTTTCCCCAATGATCTAAATTATTTTTATATATATATATATATATATATATATATATATATATAATATATATATATATATATATATTATATATATATATATAGATATATAATATATATATATATATATAATATATATATATATATATAGGCACTTGTCCTTTAAAAGGAAGTTACATAAAACGACAAGATATCGAAAATCGCTGGACGCTAAACGTCCAGCACTGCAGTGTCACGTGTTAGCTAAAACTCCAATAGAGAGATCGCTAGAGTTACCACAAGTTGCTTTTTTTTATCATGTTAATTTTTATATGTTAATTGTTTTTAAATTTTTTTTAAGGGGCTCGAGCCGACGGAGGCAGGGGGAGACGAAGTCCCCCCGTCGTCCCCCGCTGAAGCCGAGAGACCCTGACTCTTTCTATCTTTGCGATTTAATCTTGGGTATTACTTTAGTTAAAACAAAAAAAACTTATTGGCAACTTAATTTGGCGCACTATTGCCTTGAAATCGAAAAAAATCGATTACATCAGTCGTTCGATATATATCGGTTAACTTCCTTTTAAAGACAAGTTCCCAAATTATATATTATATATATATATATATTATATATATAATATATATATATTAATAAATATATTAATTATATATATATATATATATATATATATATATATATATATATATATATACAAAATTAGTAACTAGGTCACCGATGTTTTTAAATGACACTAATTGCTAAATTTTGAGGGACTATCGTTTTACTTGTTTCAAAAGCATTATTTTACCACAGGAAATAACTCTTACTATCTTCCCAACTAAAGGACTATGTTAAAAAAATGAAAAAACTTTTAAAACTATTCCCTTTTATATTGTAAACGTATTTTTAGCAATCAAAAAAATATTAGCAAACGAAACAAAAATTGAAAAACTCAATACATTTTAATTGATAGTCATAACCTAGAGACTAATTTATATAATAATTCGTGCGAGGAAATTAAGCAAGGCGATCGCTACCGGGCGTATGACCAAGATATCTAATTATTTAATAAATGTTTTAAATTAATATATTAATTTCAAGTGTATATTAATGTATGCAAAAAATCTGTATCTTCGAGGCTTCCACCCGACCCGAGTTGTGGAGAAAATATTTAATTATAAAAACAAATACACTTTCGTCTCTATAGTTTATAAACGGGAATAATAATAAATTTTGTACTGGTACCAGTAAGTCTACTATCAATACATATTCCAACCTACACCTCTAATTTTGAGTTGTATCTTTGTTAGAAATTAAAAATAATAGTAAAAGAATTCAAAAAAAAAAAAAAAAGCTTAAACAATTTCTTGGAAAAGGGTATAAAAAATTGTTTAAACTTAAAAGCAAATTACAGCAAACTTTTAAGTTTTGCTGAAAAAAAATATAAAGGGGGAAGCGGAGACGATGATCACTAGGTGAGAGGGGATACGAGGTGACAAAAAAGTGGGGTAATGGGGGGTAGGGAAGTTGCTTCTCTCAGACTTATTATATAAGTTTTGAGAGGGGGGAGAGGGGGCCCCGAAATCAAAAGGCTCGCTCGAATAAGGTAATTTCCTCATTTCCGCTTTGCCTACCAAACCTAATGGATGCCGAGATGAGGGGAGACAGAGGAGGAAAGGGCACGAGGGGTGAATGGGGGTAACCAAGAAACCAGAGGAAGGGGGGATAAGGGGAATTACATTGTATACATCCATTGTGTGAACTTTTAACAAAAATCAACAGCAGTTTTTCTTATATATATAATAAGTGAATAGTAGACATTTGTCTTTTTAACTCCTTATCTTTCACAAGTTAAATTAATCATAATTAAAGAATATTATATATATTAATATATATATTTATATATATATTAATATTAATATATTAAACTATTAATATATATTAATATATATTATATTAATATTATTATATATATATAATTATTATAATATAGATCTTATTATATATATATTATATTAAGATGAATAGATCTTATGTCAGAGATTAGTATAATCAAGAAGAGCTGAATTCTATATTTCAATTAAATAACATATTTATTACAGAAGTTCTAAAAGTGAACTTTGAAAGGTGAAAAGAAGGTGCTCCTATGACTTTAAAGCCAAATTATTATTTAGTATTTACAAATAAAATTTATTTATATCATAATCATTCTATTCTAATATATCCAAAAAATTTAACTCATGTAAAATCTTGAAAAATATGTAACATTTGGAATGCTATTAATATAATATAATAGACAAAATTATTTATTATATTTTACGAATATTATAGGTATGGATGACAATACAAAATTTTTATCCAGTTCTTTTAAAATAAAATAACTTATATATTTAAATAGATCATTATAAAGTGGCGTTCATTATAATTAAATTTATCGGTGAGGAAGAACTCAATAATTATCACATATCAGTTCTTTTCTAATCAAATTGAGAAATAATAAAAATAATATTGGATTTTGATATTAGATGTTTGATTATAAATGATATTTATTATTGGCTACTTGTTGATAGTGTATATTCTGATAGCGAGAATGGGTCAAAATTTATACTCTGAGTATTAATTTCAGTTATTCGCACTCCTTTCGGTCGTCCGTCGTACACTTCATCGTTTTACTCTAGGTTAGCGTGTTCTTTTCAGAGTGAACCTCAATTCTCGTGAGTAAAGTACACAATAATTATCATCTGCTGATGTGGACTCACACCTGCATTGTCCCAGTGTTGCGGTGGCGCACTCATCGGGTCGTGCATATTCTTGACGTGATAGTTAATATCAGTGGTTGATTTAGGCGTTTGCTAAGTAGAGATAATTTGAAATGATACAAGGTACTATGATTGTGTTAAAAAAATGTACAAGACACTTTGGCAGTGGATAAATACATACATAGATAATCATTAATGAACATATCTTCTACTCTCAACAAAATTATTTAAAATGAATATCATCAAATTAATATATATCAATATATATATTATATATATATAATATTATATATATATATATATTTATATTATATAATAATAAATATATATATTATATAATATATATATATATATATAATATACTATATTACGTATAATATATATATATATATATATATAATATATTAATATATATTAATATATATTAAAGATATATATATATAATATTTAATATAATATATATTAATATACTTAATATATATTATATCATTAATATATATATATTATATATATATAATTATATTATATATAATTATACTAAGAATTAGTATCGATAGATATCACTAGGTTATGGGAAGTATCGGTACCATTTTTTCTCTCTATATATATATATAGGTATATCGGTTATATTATGACTCTCTCAATGATAATTAAATTAATGAAATGGTAGTGAAATAATTTCTATCACAACAACTTTTAATTAGTGAATTCAACAATACAATAATAACTCTAGTTTCTAATATATTAATAAAGGTTACTAATATAAGGTAAATTAACTCCTTATATAGCTCTAGCTGAAACCCTACAATAGAATATATATGGGAATACTACAGCTTGGTTGAATCCACTATCCCTAACTTGGCGATTTTTATTATTAGATACTGATATACATGAAAGGAGTTTTCGCTACCGCTTGCAAAGTACTAAACTATAATAAAGAGTGTCAGCAGGAAGTAGGAGCGCCTTAAATCCAATACTTAGCCATTTATCTCCTCTGTTGATAGGCTCAAGCTCTCAGATCGATCTCAGATAGTTGTGTGAGCTTGGTGGGCGCTTCCTTTCTAGTCATGCAATTAAGACCCGCGCTCTTTTAGAGAATAATTAGTGATGGTTTACGTTCATGATGCGGTTCCTTTGCGTGCGGTTAGCTAATCTTGATTAGTGGGCGCCCATATAAATGTGCCGCAATAGGGCGCAAATCTATCCATTCTGGTGTCCGCTCTCAAGGAACGACTCCACCAGCATGGCTGAAATCTCATCGAAATAAAAACCTTAGTGATAGAGACAGTACATAAAAGGGAGATAGACTCAATAAGATATATTAAATTTCAAAATTTTGACATTACTGTGTTAGTGAAAAATAAGGAGTAATAGATAGGCTTACTATCGAATAGTAAAAACTATTGGAATGATAACGGCAAAGCAAACCCATTAGGATAAAATAAGTAAATTCCCTTTCTAATATTTGATTTATATATATGAGTATGAGCATAGAATATTAGCCTAAGGTTCTCATCAATATATAATTTAATCAGTGCTCTAGCAAGCAAATATAATTTATATTACCTAGCCCCTCCTCAATTATCTAAGTCGTATTTGGTATTGATGTCAGGAGAGGGCATGTTTCTTTCATGCTTCCCAAGTTAGATGGAGCTCATGGTGGGTATTTCGGTTAGGCGTACTGGTTAAGAAAATGTTCTACGATTCTATCATTCATAATTCAGAAAGAACGTAGCATTTTTAAAATAAATTTTACCTCCCTTATCTATCTTGCTCTCTCTACCTCTACATATTAATATTAATAATATTAATTATATATATATTATATTATAATATATTATATATATATATTAATATATATTAATATTATATATATAATATATTTATATATATTAATATATATATATATTATAATATTAATATATATAATATTAATATAAATTATATATATATATATATATATATATATATATATATATATATATATATAATATATTATATTATTAATTATATATACATATATATATATACTAATAATATATATATTATATATTATATATATAATATATATATAATATATTAATATATAATATAATATTATATAAGATAATTATATATATATTATTATAATTATATTATATTATATATATTATAATATAATTATATATATATATATATTTATAATTATAATTAATTTTAATATTAGGGTTAAGTAGTATCAGTAACTGTATCTCTCTCTGGGCCCTACTCTTGCAGGTGAGTGCGAGTTTTATGGTCATATCGGTAAATAGTTTATAAGTGGACGCGATATTCGCATCTTCTCAGGTCACTCCTTTTTTACTTATCTTTTACTTTCTATATATGTAGTGCTATAATCATAATTTTATGGAGAATATGGAACTATTTTTGAGACTTATATTATATCAAATAAATTATTACTCTTAAGATCTCGAATTATAGTAGGGAAAGCAATTATATCAGATGTTATCGTTTTTTATCTTCCCTCAAAACTATTCCTACCCCTTACTTTAGAAATTTATTTGATGCATTTTAAACATTTGGTTATATTTTATATTGATAATATAATTTTGAACATATTTGGATAAAAGGAGAACCTTAACAACCATACACTTTGAGTTAATTAATCTATTGAAAGTTTATCCTTTTTTCAGATTCTCGAATATTACAGCTCGCTCTAATTATTATTGTACGCTAAATTTCAATATAACGCAAGCTGTGATAGTGAATTATGCTCACCAAGGTGAGTTGTATTTTATAAGACATGTGGCATGTATTTATTCTTGTTAGAAAATATAATTTGCCAATAGATAATAGATGTAAAGATATATTACAGTTTTAAAATATATTTAGAGTTATATATAGATTAAATCTCAACTTTGAAATCTCAGAAGGTTACTTCAATCAGTCAGCTAACAGTTCTCTTATAATTTAATATTGATCTATTATGATTTCTGTTCTATTATTATTTGTTATCAATTTTAAAATTTAAAATTATTCATTATTTGTTTGTGTTTTTATTATTTATTGTTTGTTGAAATTGTATAGTGATATTTTTGCAGAGATAGTTCGTGACTATAGAGGACAATTATATTTAGAATAGCATATGTTAAGACAGCAGGGTAGTGTGATATATGCTTTATTGAATGTGGATTTTTAACCAAAATGAGGGTGTGTCTAATGGCTGTTGGAGTCAAACTCTAACTCATGATTTGCAATTATAATTGATATACATACACTCTCTTATAAAACCTTCTATAAATATTATACTTTCTCATATATATTATCTCTTTTCTAGTGTAAGTCAGCTTTCTTGTTATGTGAATACTGATCATCATGAATCATTCAGTACGTCTGAGAATGTGACTAATCGCACATTTCATACAATACTATGTTTAATCTTGCTTGTTTTATTAAGATCCATATCCAACATCATAACTTATATTCTCCTATCTCCATAAATTTGTTTTCGTTTGTAGAACCTGTTGCAGTGAGATTAAGGTAGTATGGTACTTATATTTTAAATAAATGTTTACAACTAATTCTCGCAAATTTTCCCTTCACTATCAAAAGTATTCTTTACACGTACTTCGATAGAAATCTCGTATATCTCAATCTATTCAACTTTCTGTCTCCTCATTTAATTTTTGAGAGATTTTGAATAGTGTTCATTTATTATATGAGATGAGAGAACAGATTTATAAATGCTATTCTTCCTTACTTTACTCACATAAACAAATCTTAATATCATGATATCTTTATGCTCCTACTCTTGACTACTGTTTTCATCTTGAAACTCGTTCTAAGATGACCAAAGTTATAATTATTTTGCTATTATCTGTTTATTTGGAATTTAACCATCTAACTCATTCTTTTCTTCGGAGAACAGACTATAAATTCGTTTATCTTCTTCCAATCTTACCTCTCTTATTAGCGTCTCTACTGATTTTAGCGGTAGGACGTATTTTGTACTCTCAAATAGTGAGCACAAAACTGAATGGTGCCATGTCTGTGTACTCTATGCTTGTTTATCTTCTGATTCTAAGTCTGGGAGGAGTATCATTGAAATCGAGTATGCTCTTCCTTTATATATGTCTGAATAATTATTGTCAACTTCAATGAAATATAAAAATTGCAAGATTAAGATACTCCTAGCTACAAACAAACAATTACTCTTAGGATACGGTCTCTCATCTTGAGAGTTTTCCATGATTTGCTTATGAGGATAATTAGTAAATGAAAGCGATAGATCAAAAGTCTTATAACTTGCTACTAATCGCATTTCAATCTAATTAATCTCTAATAGTATTCATTTTTATTTCATGGAATCCAGCATTACTACAGACCTTATCGTAGCTTTACATTTCCCAATAAGTCGCATGCATTATTAATAATAAAATATTTTTATCTCTTTATCTTTTCGTACCACTGATACCTTCATTATTAATTTTTCAAGCTTTGAGAGTTATATATAAGATAATAAGTTCTTTCATACAAACTATCTGTACTCGACTTTCTATATTCTCAGATGTTTTCTCATCTCAATAGGTCACTCCGTCTCAGGTACAGGGTTCTCGACATTCTGGGCGACCATTATGCGTTGTTTTTCATTCATAAGCGTAACTAATCCCTTAACAAATGAGGCAACATTTGAAGAGGATCTACATTTTTTGTGGTATTTTTAGACTATATTATTCATTTAGACTCTGCGCTCAATCACTGTGCTATTTTAGTTGAATATCTGTGATTATCATCTCTACACCTCTACAAATTAAATTGCAGACAGATTAAATCAAATTCATAAATTCATTATCGATATATATCTATTTGGTAAGAGATAAAATTCATACTTAGAATAGTATATTTTTCAAGTAGGGATTCATCTTTCAAGATTAAATTAAATACTAACCATTATCTCCGTAGACTATTATAATCTTAACCTGTGTTTTGGCAAGAGGATAACAAAAAATTATATGACGTGTTGAGCAAAGTGCAGTTATCGAATCCTTATCTAGTAAGGCAGATAAAAAAGGCGAGGTATTCCCGCATTTTTCTGAGAAGGTTACCTACCTATTTACTAATGTACACAAATATATACGGAATCAGAAATTACTCTCCTTATATTTCTTAATTTATAGTATATTGGTTTAGATTAAATAATGTATACTTCATAAGAAATATGATTATCTATACTATTAACTATCATATTCAAATCTACTATGTGGATTTTACACTAAAGAGAAGTAGAGATATGAACTATCTCTCTGTGTTATAACTTAAATCACGTTTTTATAACGTGTACGTTTTCTGAACTGTTTATGCTAATTATAGGTATTCGTATAATAGATAATGAATTTCATTTTATAAAGGTTGAGATTTTGGTGGTCACTATCAAAATTGTTTTTAGATAGATGCAATTTGCTCACCATTCAGAATTGTTCAAATAGTGTGCAGTTGTGATCTGAAAATCTTATAGATAAATTTGTATAAAAATTTTAATACTATCGCACTTATATCTAAGAGGTATGTGGCTCTCTTATCAAACGTTCATTTCTTTGTTCTTGTACTAAAATTAATATCATGTCCCTTTTAAGTTAATTCATGTGTATTAAAATTGTGTGTAGTGTTTTAGGAACCACTCTGTATACTAATTGCAATTATAACTCAGAGGTAATTAGCTTCGCTATTGTTTCATGCATTCTGCCTATTTAATTTAATCGAAAATCATCAAAAGTTCACATCTTCCTCATCTAAATATTTTAGTGACACTCAAAATATCTTTATGTGTTACATATCTCTGAGAGAGAGTACAGAGGTACCTCTGAGGTCCCTTCGTATTCTACATATTGAGTGCCAATATACTCCCTCATGAGTCGTTTCCCTTCACTACATGTCAACTCTCCTACATTTGCCTCCTGTATTTAGACAGAAAAATATAGTATGTTTTAACTTGAGTTAGGTAGTTGAGTGATGTCTATATTAAATATTTTCAAAATACCGGAGATTCTTACATCTGAATATGAAAAAACATGAGAAATAATACTACACATGGATCCTACATACATAATAATATCTTACATTTCTCAGTCTTTTATGTTTTATTTATCAAGTATGACTACAAATAATTTCAGTCTAGTGGATTATAAATATTTCAAATTCTCATGTCGGAGAATGAAATTTATGACACGAAATGTAATCAATTTTGGTTGATTTATTTCCTAGACAATAACTAATATCTGAATTAAATAGTTCTTATAAAACAATTATCTTATGTTCAGTTTGATGTGTGTACACCTCATTTAATTTGAAATCACATAAATATATAGATATCCCAGAAGTGTCTGATATAATTGTATATAAATATATTAGTGATCTATATATTTTGTAAGGGATGCGTCCAAGGTACAAATATAAATTATCCGGTTCAAAAGTTATTGTAAATTTAATCTTTGATGATTTAACATTATTTTTCAATAAAGTATTCATTAGAGGTATATACAAGACCAATTTTATCGTAGAATTCATTCTACATTTTTCAATAGTTAATTTAATATTTGGATGTTGAGGAGGCTCTCTCGCACTTGTGTATATAATCTTGGGCTTCGCTGCATTTAGCTCTCTTAAGAAAAGACCTTTTCCATTTGTTTTCTTTTTAATTATCTCTGTATGGGCATAAACTTGTCTCTACTCTTTATACGATGAAAAATTGATTGCTGTGCCTGCTCTTATTTATAAATGTTCAGTGAATACAGTATATTGGCTCTCAATAAGCTCGCGTAGCTCCAACCAGAGCAGGAGATTCCAGTATTTCCCTCACCTTTGTGCAGACTTAATAATATCATCATTGATACATCCCTTATTACATATCCACAATGTCCTTATGTTCTCAAGTGTTAGTTGTCGTGTGATATTGTCCCTGTTAGACTTTTTCTCAAATGCTATAGAAGTAGCAATCATTATCGGGTATGTGTGTTGAAAAAAAATTTCTCGTCTTCTCTTATCTCGTACGTATGATTTAGCGCAGAGAATTGTTTAATATGTTCAGCTAGGTAATTTCTCTCTCATATCCAGTAGGGGCGCTACGTGTTCATTTTTGTCGGACGAGACGAGAAGGTGGCCTGCTACTATATCAATATATGTACGTAAAAATTCGCTTATCATCTCACTTATGATTCTTACTTATACTTGACATAAATCTCTCTTCTTAGCTCTCTTGCCACAATAATAAACATCTCATTAACAATCATTCTGTTAAATATACTATATCCTAGTTATATCACTCCTTTTAATTCGTCTTGTAATGATTATCTGATTTAGTTTAATAACTTACCAACTGATATAAAGTCAACATGATCATTCTCTTTGGCCTTACGCTATTTTTACTCTTAATTATACAACCACACGCCTCCTAGATTAGAGCCAGCAATCATGAGTACTCTTCAGGAAGCATTCACACTATTCAGCCCACAATGCGCTAAATCGCGTAAAACATGTGTCTCTGTGATGCCGAATTCTTATGCAGTTAATATTTTTTGATACTGAGGTTTATAAACTACAACTGAAAATCATTATCGCATAAATAGGAAAAGAGCGTTGAGCATAATAGGCCCCAGGAATTAGAAGGAACTATTACATTCTTTCATGCATGTGTGTGTGTAAAGATGATTAGTACAAGTTCTCCTATGTCATAGAAACCCCAAAACCATATTTTTTCAACTAATTAATCGTAAAAATAAACATAAAAAAATGGCTATTTTTTTTAGGGCAAGCTTCGATAGCGACGGGTTCTCCCGCTAGCAGCACTGTTGAAGGCTGAGCTGACAATTAAATGGGGATCCTTACACGACATGTAGCGCGGTCATCGTTCACCTGACGGAGACAACTGGAGTGGGACGCTGCTTTTTCTGGAGTAACTCCTCAGGGGAGGACGGAGTTGTAACTACCCTCATCTGGACACCTACTAAGAATCTCCTTAGATGACCCATTAACTTCTAAAATGACATTATGAATTAACGAGCGCCCCTGCCCCTGAAGGTGCGAGAACTAACTTAGATCTTCTTTACACCGGATTCAAGTTGTACATCCCTGCTTTCCTTTCTTATGGCCGAAGACACCGCAAGCTTCATCCGGCGCATCTCGGTTCGGTGTCGAAGAATCTATACCCTGGCGAGTATACTATTCCTTCTATATTTTTATAAATATAATAAGTTGTATACTTATTACTACGTCACGATAGAGTATATGTTATGATATTTAACACGGGAGATACAGTTTTGTATATATGGTAAGGTCCTGTGAGAATAGGTTCATATTCCTCCAAATAAGTCTCAGTGTATTGACCGAATGTATTAACTATAAAAATTTTTTTTTTACATTGCCTAGCTATAATGGTCACGCTTTCTATATGCTACGTTCACTCTCAAGCTCACACGTCCTTATTGGCTTTTTCCTTCCTTCTTCTCTTTACGCTTATATAAATTATCTTTGTCTTTTTCTTTTCAAATTCGCTTCTTCTTTATATGTTGGCTGTTGTTATTTAATGTGTGTTGTTTCGTATTTATTTTCTCTCTTTTCTTGTGTACAAAATTGTCGCTCGATTCTTTCAATGGGTTCTGTTTTATCTTTCCAGTATCTCCATATATACTCTACACTGCGTTTTTATCATTCTCTATCACTCGGATCGCTGTCTTGTAGTTATATTCTAGACTTTGATGCACGATTCGGGGTAAATCTTTCTTGATCCACTCGAGAGGTCTAGTGCTTACTATATAGTAATGACATCGACTAATTCTTCAACTCATATATATCTATTCTTTAGTATTACTCCCTATATTTCATATATTATTACTATCTATATGAAATGTAATCTTCAGATCTTATTTATCTCTTAACACTGTATATACTATTCTCTCGTGATCTGATATATAGAGATTTATCATAAGGCTTGGTTTATATACTCTTCATATAGCTATTGTGAATATATTATAATATTTCTATTAAATATCACCTAATTATGCCTCGAAAATCTCTCTTACTTCATCTAAGACACTTTAGACTACTATCATCTCTTTCTACTAGGTTTATTCTCTACGTCTCTTACTCTGTGTATTTGACAATATAAACATACTTTGTCTTATATACTTTTAATCAATATAACAAAAAATGTTTGAAAACCTCATAATCAATCAGTATGATGCTATAGGTAGGCTAGGCTCATACAAAGAATAAACTGAGTTTGTTTATTATAGGGTATATATATATTATAATATATATAATAAGTAGCGGAGTAACTTTTTTTCCTTCTTACCTCTTCCCCCTATTCCAGCTATACAAGGGTCTTCATCCGCCCTTGTGCTATAATATGGTATAAGTACTGTCACTCAATATTCTGTTGAGGGGGCGGGTAGTGAGCTATATTACTGGTTTATCACCGGCTTTTTGGATATTAAGGGAGAGTCATAACAGGCAAATATATACTATATAAAATCACTAAAACCTTCCAAAAAAAAATGCTTAGTATGATCTCAACTGACCCTTTATCTTTGCGGCTCGATGTTAATGCTTAAGGTGCTTTATTACCATATTTTCTATATATATATAGTTAACTTGATTAGTAAGGCAAGCTCGTAATATGAGTCGAATAACTATATTTACCAATTCGCCGTACATCACCACCATTTTAACTAACGCTACCTCATAAGACACAAGGTGAATAGTGCTGTGTCTAGGTCAATCTATAATGATGATTTTTGTAGTTGAATAAATAATATATGTAAGTAGGAACTCCATGATCTATGGTGTATTCTATGACTTGCTTAGTGAATGTCTGTCTTTTTCATTTACCTACCTACCTTCTATTATTACTGTATGGAATTATCTACTAATATCTCAATTCATTACCTTATAGTAGTTGATAACTGTGTGAGACTAACAAATTTCTAGATATATATTGCCCACATAATAATAATAGGAATAGTAGACAGTCTGTGCTCATACAATAGCGTAGTTTAGTATGAATAGTAGTTGAACATAAGTGTAGAATGAAGTTATTGTAGGCAGCAGTGTAACCACATCTCAACTTCTTTGTTTTGCCAATTTAGGGTTTCTTGCTCCGCTACGATGCAACGGGCGGATGACACATCTGCTCGGCTACAAACTGTGATCATAAGAGATTAAAAAAATATACGAGATATAGAGCTAATATTATTAGGAAACAGGAAAGATTTTCTGAAGTTTCCAAGTCTACTAGTTATACATAACAATGATAAAGTCTAGACATGTGATATCAGAGCCACCCTATATTCATGATATATAATATATATAATTAGGCACCTCGACTAGTGAACCACTATTCATCCTAGTTTAATGCATTAATAGACATGAATATACGAGTAAGTAATAGCTATAGTACTCGCTTGACATACACAATAAATAATAATATAAAAAATAAAAAAGTAAATATGAATAGAGATTGGAAGCCGCCTTATATCTGAAAGACTTTCACCAAACTAGCATGCTACGTTACATTGTGTAAACTTATGATATGAGTACACTTACTTTAAATATAAATATAACCTACTGTGAAGAGATAGAGAGAAGAGAATGATAGTAGAGAGATAATGTATGAGAGCGATATGTATAAGAAGTGTGAGAGTAGGCCGAGAATTGCGAGGAGATGATGCGAGTGCATCAGTATGAGACAGAGCCTTGACGAAAAGAGAAGAAAGTCGAATTCAAAGCAGAGGAATACCACATATCGATCTCGTTATAGTAAGATCTTGTACGATTGAGTTCTTAGAATCATTTTATATGGAGGCGCACGAGTTCTGCTCTCAATGCATGCCTATAGTATTCGCAGCCGCTCTACGTGCGAAACTGAGGAGATGATATCCTGTGGCTCTTTACTCTCTAAAATAGATATAGTAAGAATATTGATGCTATTCGTCGCTCGATCTATAGAACATTCGCGTACTACCAGGTATTCGTGTCTAAGATATACTTTCATATGTTGAAGCCATTTAGTGGAACGAATAAGAAATAAGCTCTCAAGGTTTTCATTTATTAATAATAAGATAGTGCTTTGGAGGTATCAAATAATTATAACTTTATGCTATCCTCTTTTCTTCTCTCAATCAGTACTATATGTTTTAGTGAATAAGTACTTTATATTTTTTTCTTGTATAATTATAGTTTGTGTATCGACGCTGTGTGAGGGCGACACACCAAATACGATATATTTTTTTGAGAGTTATTGTGTGATAATTATTGTTTAAACACTTTCCTCACCTTTCCAAAAGAAGGACCACCTCTCGTGCTCCTCTCCATCTTACATATTTTTGATCTGTGAATTAAGTCTTAATTACGATCTTCTTTTATTTGTGTCTATTCTCACATTTATTCAGATAGGGAATTTGTCCTCGCACATTTTGTGGAGTCACTGCCATTATAGTATTTTTATATCTTATTTCATATTATGTAAAGGTGAATAGAGTTAAATTGTGAGTTTTTTTACTCTAATCACACTCTTTGGAGTGTCTAGTACCTCTGTAAGCATAATACTTTAGTTTGTCAAACGTAACTTTAGCTGTGTAACTATATTTTTCAACATACTTTTTTTCTCGGTGTTCCTTTAGCAATTAGGATTAAGTACAGGTGCCATCCCTTTCTCTTTTTATTTATATTAAGAATCATATATATAATATATGATATTGATATTGAAATAATACGTTCCTGATGATAAAATTTTTCATTTGTAATTTTACTCGCTATTTCAGTTGTAGAGATTCCAATACAGGCCTCGATATAGATGCTAACTTAATGAGACTTAAGTCATTCTCTTCTGTCTATTCGTGTTTCATATCCATCTATGTGTTTTGTTTTTTAGAGTGAGTGAGTTGTACTACTCAGTGCTTTTTATTTGTAATTTTATCTACTTAATAAAACGCTAGAGTGTGACAGATATTATTTCTTATTACTATTTATTATTATATATAAGAATTAAAAATATATATATGAAAGAAGAGGCCTCTCATATAATCAGCCGAAAACTGTGTACAATGGTTAAATAACGCTAATTTTACTCTGAATTTCTATTTAAAACCTTAATAGAGGAACTATAAAATTTATCTCCTTTAAGATAGATTTATATTTACAATGCAATACTTACTAATATTGACAAAAAATTAGCACATAAAGCTGTGATGGCGCATATAAAAACAATATTAGTCCATTTATATCTACTCAAGAGTTCATCTAGGCGAGAAGAATCTCGTTCCCTTTTTTGCGTGATGTTCTTTTACGCTATCCTTACTGTGAAACCCATACAGTACTATAAGTTATACTCTACTCTCTCTCGCACTGATGATTAATTATGACCGCGTGCTAGTGCACTTGAATATATTGATTTATCTCCTAGCCTCTTCTGATAGTCTCTCTCAGATAAATGAGACATAACATGTATACCATCTGTAGTATGTCCAGATACCGCGTGCAGTTAGAGCGATTTTTACTTTCTCTCAGTGCCAAATGACATTCTTTTGATTGTTGCTGCCTTTGAGACTTCTTCTTCTCTACGCTATCTTCTCACAGAGCCTTATTCACCTTAGAAAAAATTTAATTATACATTTATAGATCACGTTACTTATAGTGACTGTGTCTTCTTTATAGTATACATGGTCTTTTAATGTTCACCTTGGGTGGTAGATGGATTTATACCCGTGTGGAAGGAGTTCGCAATTAAATCGTCACTAGGCAATTATGCTATATTCTCAGTCGAGCGATTTTACTTAAGTCAATCATCGTTCTTAAACATCTAGTGCCATTAAATACTCTAATAATACATCCATTATGCAGTTCTTCTTTTTATGTTTGCTTAAAAGTCCACAGAGTCCTAGTCACTTTATTATGCCCATGAATAGTCTCGTTTCCAATGCATAAGGTTTTCGCAAGAAATATCACGGACAGAGTGATCAACTGTATCTCTCTCTACTTGTGTATTTTTTTTAGCTACTTACTTATAAGTATTTTCCTCTCGTTGCAACTGCTCTCAAATAGAGTGACTCAAGTGTCTTCTCTCGCGTCATTATATCTCTCCGACTATTATAATTTTTTGCTGAGATTCTAGAAGATTGGTTCTAACTCCGATCGCAGAGTGCTTCATATTCTATGGGTTGGCGCGTCTATTACCATTCGTACCTCTTTACTAGGTGAATTGAGAGGAATATGATTCTAAAAGTCTTTTTCATAGTAGACATCGTGCTTTGTTTCCAGTGATATTGATTTTATATCTTCTCTTTCACTACAGTTTATGATTCCAAACGCGTGCACTTCTTCAACACTCGCTGGAAAACATTAGAAAAACTTAGTATTCTACAGGGATTGTATTAAGTTAGGTGATTTTTTATACTGTGCCTCTTTACACTGATACTCCGAGTCTCAAGTTTCGCGGTAGATATCTATCTTGTCATAAGAATGGATTGACTCACGCATCGTACTTTTTTTTAAGAATATGACGCCTCGCACACAGTATTAATTAAATAGTGGCTTCATGGGAAAAGAGAGGTAGATCTACAGATAGATGAAATAGCATATACAGTGAATCATTTGGTTAGATTAGAGAAAGAAAAGCCATCCATACTCTCTTATAGTCCAGCCTAGGAAGTGCTACTATTAGTATAAGCTGAAGTTAATGACATTTTATAAAAGATCAAGTTGTTCACAAGCCACAGCAAGCTAACTGTTGGTTTCTAAGCTCTAAAATTTTGAGGGTGACGTTCGGAGTAAAGGTTGATCTATGCGTATATTCCTGAATTAGGCTTTCAGTATAACCCCTGACTTAAAAATCGTTTGTTTATAGATTTATTTGAAAGTTACCTTTAAAGCAGTTATGATACACAATGGAAACACAAGAACGTCGATTCACCTTGCTCCGCAATTGACACGAGTATGATATTGATCAGTTAAAGAGGTACTATGAGAAATTCAACATAGATAACGATTACT
>JABUQX010074601.1:12500-22935 GCA_015478945.1 Trachelipus rathkii | reverse complement strand
AATATTTAGAAGATAACAAGGTATTGTTATTATTATAGCAGGGTTTCAGAAAGTGTAGGTCATGTCTCAGACAAACCTTTTAGAATTTTATGAATACATTACTGACTGCCATGACCGAGGGAGATATGATATATGATTTTATATTTAGACTTTAGTAAAAGCTTTTTGATTAAGGCTTTCCCCACATAAGGCTTGATGCAAAAAATTATTTGCAATGTGGGTATAGGTGGGTGGTACAATGGTTGGAAATTAAAGAGTGGGTGCGGAAATAGCAAAACAGTGCTGTTACAACAATGGCAATAAATCACATGCGGAAATAGTGAAGAGTGGTGTCCCACAGCGGTTCAGTGCTGGGGCACTATTGTTCCTCCATATTATATAAATGATTTAGACCAGGGACTAAATGCAAGGTTCCTAAGTTTGCAGATGATACTTAAGTGGCCACCCAGTTAGGAATAGTGAAGGATGCCATAAAGATTCAAAATGATCTTGATAACTTCTGGGGGGGCAGATAAGTGGCAATGAATTTTAATAAGTAAAAAGTGAAGGTTCTTCACCTAGGTTACTCAAATAA
The DNA here is from genome assembly GCA_015478945.1 of Trachelipus rathkii. Lineage (NCBI taxonomy): Eukaryota > Metazoa > Arthropoda > Malacostraca > Isopoda > Trachelipodidae > Trachelipus > Trachelipus rathkii. The sequence continues at coordinate 22,361 of JABUQX010074601.1, read as the reverse complement.
AAGTTTTAACTACGATATGAATGGGCATTGGCTTTGGCTAGTTTATGGACCAAGAAAAAGATTTAGGTGTTGATTATAAGCAGTAATTTGAAAGTAAGCTAATCAGTGCTTTGGAAGCTAGAAATAAAGCTAATAAGATGCTTGGGATAATAAATCGCAATTGTTTACAAGAGCCAAGAAGTAATAAGTAAACTGTTATATAGCTATGTTAGGCCAGTATTAAGAGTAATTTGCACAAGTTTGGGCCCCTTATTTAAAGAAAGACTTAGTATGCTAGAGAGAGTGAGCGAGTGCAAACAAGGATGATTTCTGGGTTTGAGGGTAAGAGCTTGAGGAGGGCTGAAGGAGTTAGGAATGTTTTTCTGCTTAGAAAGGCGATTTCTCAGAGGGGACATGATACAAGTTACAAAATTTAATCTATTGATAATACAGAGACCATAAATTATTTATAGTAGACCATGGCAGAGTGACCAGGGGCTATAAAGAAAATTAGAGAAGAAAGACATGCCCATTTGATATATTAGAAAGCATTGCATTCAGTATAATAGGGTTGTTAAAATTTTTTTGATAGTCGCCAGAGGAGGTTGTTGAGTGTGACTCGATGTCAACATTTAAGAAAAGGGTTAGATCCGTTTATGGATGGGTTGGGTACAGGGATTGTATTTTGACAAAGCCAAATTTTTCGGATTTTTTTAGTTATAGTAGTTATAATGTTAGATGGCATGTGCTGACCAAACTAAATTGTTAAGATATGGGGATGGTTTGGGTATATATAATTTATATAATATATATCATTAAGTAGTTTTGACCAAACCAAATTGGTGGATTTTAGTTACAACAATTTGACAAGCCCAGGGTGCTTTGTGGGATTTGCATGAGATGTTTGGTTAGTGGTTGACTTTGAGACAGTCTCGATAGGCCCGTGGCTTCTACTGTCTCTATATTCTTAAATGTCTTAATGTCTTAATATTAAAACAATTACTTTCGACTCTATTTATTCTTACACGCTTCACTATTGTCATACAATACTTTTGATTCCATTTAGAAGCTTACCACCAACACCATAATATCACTAACATCTGCCATATAACTTTCCTATTAATCCTATGATACGCCTGTTGCAAATTCATAAAACCTAAATATAATTTATTCTTCCCTTCCCCTCATTTTCCAATCATTTGTTTCAATGCAAAGATTTGATTCACACCCTCATCCTCTACCACTTCTAAACGCACCTGTTCTTCACCAATCAGTCCTTCAGTCACCCTCCGAACCCTATCGCAACCACAACTTCAGTGACAGGAAAAAACAGCCCCTTACCCAACTACTTATAAACAACTCCTTAGAACAAATATAAACTATGCTTCCCCCGCATGGTTCCCCACACTGTCAAAATCTAACTCAAAAAAATTACAAATCACACAAAACACAGCACAGTCTAAATTATTTACATCTACAGAAATTTTACTAAATAAATTATCATCCATTCTCCAGCTAGCACACTAGCACCTTTTTTTTTTTTCTCACAAACAAATTTCAATCCCCCCTTCGCCCATGCGATTCCGTAAACCAAAATTTTGGGAAAAAAGGACGTTCTTATATAACATCAACATAGAAATTTCAAAGTATGGTATCTTTTTAGTGCAACAACCCCGCTGATCCTAACCGAGCCGCCGGTGGAGTACCGGCTACCTATCCATCAGACTCTGCCTCGCCCTCACGTATAGGACCACTGGGCTGTTCTGCACTTCAGGCACATCAAACTATCCCAGTGTTGTGTCGTCATTGTGAATTATTCTTTGGTAAGCATTTTTTTAACGATTTTTTTTATTATTATTTTTACTAATTTATTCCTTAGATTGGAAAGTCTAACCTAATTCCGGTGACTTTCAAAAATTTAAGACTTAAAATAGGCAAACTTTGGCTATACTTTAGTTAACGTAGGCCTACCTCAAACGCGGGTGGCGGAAATGTCACCAAAAGCACCATGGAGTAGAGTTTTATTCTTTCTTCTCCTTCTTCCCATAAAATTTTGTTTTGCCATATCATACATTTTATAAACCCAAAAAAATTTTCTCAAGTGTATATTTTTTTAAAAAGTTTTTTTACTATTATAAATTTTTTTTCTATATGCTTTAAAATAGACTACTAAGGGCCCTATTTTAAAGTGCAAAGCCTTCCTTGCACTACCTACCCGGCCATTTTTTTTTTTTATTTAAATACTTGCAATTTTTTTGGGGGGGGCATTTAAAGTAGTTATAATTTCTATCCTGTAACCTACTGCCCCCTCCATTCAAAAAAAAAAAAAAAAAATAACCCAAAACCCTAAAAAAAATAGCCATTTTCTTTTCTTCCTCTTCATGAACCCATAAAACTGTTACTTGCATACCCATACCGTATATTTGGCGTGCACATCTTTATCTGAGAAATTTGCAACTCTTGGTTTCATGCGAAAATAAAGCCCTTGAAAGTTTTGGGTTTCCAATGAAAATAAATAATAATAATAGATACTCTAAGGGAAAAATAATAGTAATAATAATAATAATAATAATAATAATAATAATAATAAGGGTAAAAATAATGATAATTATAATAGAATCTTTGATAGGAAGTGTGATAAAATTTGTAATACTACACGCTTGATACTGGACCTGGTTATAGAATGAGTGTAAAGTGGAACACAATTTATGTTTGTTTTTTTTTGATAAAATAAGTTTGAAATGTTTTTGATAGCTTTAGTTTTCACTTTTCTAAATATGCTTTTCACACTAAGCATACCGTATTTAGGACTGCTTTATGGCTTTTCGCCCCACTTACTATGAAGTTTCTTTTTCTCCCCCTCAAAGACTTTGTGAAAAAAAAATTTTCTTTACAATATAATTAAAAATTTTTTTACTTACAATTTAATCGTAAAGTTAGTAGGTAAATCATTTGCCTTGTTTAAAATTTGAAATGTGTTAATTCTTTTTTTTTGTTTTGTTTTTTGTTTTTTATAGTTTGTTATACAATTTATGTACCCTTCTGAATAAACTTTGAACCCAAAGTTTATTTAGATGTGACCACCTTCTGGTCGCCCACGTTATATACATTGGTTATCTACCAATTTTATAACTTTGTTCATAATCATGCCCTTCATAGAAAAATTTAAAATCAGAAAATCTAATGACGTAATTTGCTTATGGTGATTTCTTTTAAAGTTTCGTGTAAAATTTTAGTACCCACTGCTACTTTCCAATGAAAGAATTTATACCCCTTTGATAAAATTTTGTATTTAATCATAAATTAAGTTACAAGCTGAAAATCTTTATTTTTGGTTTAGTATCAGCTATTTGGTATAATATTTTTATGTAATTAATCACAAGATGTGTAGGTAAAATTTGTATATTTGATATAATATTTATGGTATACTGGGTATTTAAAGTTTTAGTATGCCTCTATAATATTTTTATGTAATTAATCACAAGATGTGTAGGTAAAATTTGTATATTTGATATAATATTTATGGTATACTGGGTATTTAAAGTTTTAGTATGCCTCTATAATATTTTTATGTAATTTATCACAAGAGGTGTAGGTAACATTTATATATATGGTATTTCAAGCCTTAGATATGATAGAATTTCAATTTTTTGTTTAAATGTTTTAAAGATTAATTTTTCTTGTGAAAACAATTTTATTTTTTTTTCGTTTTTGTAATTTCTTTTTATTATTTTTCTTTAGGCACTTTTCACTGAGGTGAAAATTTTAACCTCGAAATAAAACTGTACTCTCATCCAATCTCTCATTGCGTTATCCTCTAAACCTTTCCAAGGCCTATATCTCTGAAGTAATTTTTTTTTATTGGGGGAGAGCGGCATTCCTTGTCTTCAGTCAACCATTTTGAGAGTATTGGCGAAGATATATGAAGTTTTCCGAAGCAAGCTGCTGGAAGTCATATAGATGAAGAAAGAAGAAAGCAAAAAACACACAGAAAGTGCCAAGAATTTTCACTTCAAGAGCTATTACACGACAGGTACAAAGTTATTAATTTTGATATAAAACTTATACACCCCTTTGCTTTTATCAAAGAGAGAAATTTAACGTTAAAGTCACGTAAATTTTGGGGTTTTATTTTTATATAACACAATTACTAATCATATTTCACAAATTTAGTTAAGCGCTAAATCCTGTTCTCTTGGCACCATATTGAAAAGCTAATGCTCCACATAAAAATTTTTATATTAAGATATATTAGTTATAAAATGTCGAGAAAATAAAATCACATATATTGAAAAACATTTTGTCCAATCGCATTCAAGGGCAAGCGCTTTCCAAATAATCAAGAACCCTCGGTTCCAACAATCTATTTCACGAAAGAATTACACTCAGAAATCCTTGTCTCACGACCAAAGTTATAATACACAAAATAATTGGAGAACACCAAATGTAATCAGATCTCAATCGTGAAAAGATATTAAAAATGTAATTCACACTGGGAATCCAGAAAATTTTCGGTAAAGAGAGAGCAGACAGACGCAGTCCAAACCTGTCTCTCCCCAGCACAATTTCTCCTCGATACGTAAGGAAAATACTCTAGCGAAAAGCAAATTGATAGAAAACTATCTCTATGAAACATCACCTCTCCTCCGGATTCATAAATTTGAATATTCACAAAATGGTGATAGCAGCCACAATAATCACAGTAGTTTGGAGTCAACTATGAATGTAAATTGTAACAGAAACTCCACTTCTAACACTAATATATTAAATAATAATGTAAAAGAGAGTTCTCATAATTTAGTTTAACACAGCAGATTTAAATGTTATTTCTAACACAAACTCTCATAGCAAATATAAAATTATTTCAAATGTTCTTAGTAATAATAGATTTCATTTTGTATTCAGCAAAAAGGGTAATTTATATAAAACCACAAAAAGGGAATTTCCGCTAGAATCTATTTCAGTGGAGACTGATAAAAATTCTTATGTTTATGCTAACTCATGCCCCATCTCTCATGGCATTTTAAGCAATACTATGAATGTAATTCACAAAATGGAGCCAAATTTTCAATTGACTCACCTCCAGGTTCCTGATTATTTAAATGTTTCGCATAAATTAGTTAATAAAGAATATCTCAATGCTAACACACGCACCACTGCTCACGAGAATAGTTTAAGTAATATTCTGCATAAATTAGTTAATACATCATATTTAAATGTTAATAAAAACCAATTCTCAATGGAATTCTCAAGCAACTATGAATGAAATTGATATTGAAACCACCTCTCATGGTACATTAGCGGCAGCTATGAATGTTTCGCCAAACGCTAACCCGTTCTCTTTCAACTCTTTGGACGTTCCTGATGATGATGTGTAGGTGAAAATGATTGTAATTCGCATGTCTTTATAAATATTAATGATATAAAGGATAGGGAAAATTTTAAAGATGTTAACACAGGCACAGCAAGTCACGATAATGTTTTAACAATGTTTCACATACAATATTTGATAGAGATTATTTAAATGTTACCTCCGACACCACCTCTCAATGTATTTCAAACACAATTATGAATGTAAAGAATGATATGCAAATATGCAAACAACTCATTTTATTTGTAATAATAATATTAATCAACTAAATAATGTAAATGGTCACATCTCTAATGTTAATGTACTAAATACAAACCATTTTCTTTCAGCAAAGCTTCTCCCCCTAATAATTTTATATGTATCCATAATGACCAGGTAAAATTCCAAATAGGTGATAATTTTACTAATGATAAAAATGCATGCTCTAAATGTTTTAATATTATTATTTTCGATGGTAATTTTACACATAATGAGCCTCATAGTTTTCATGGTGTAGCAAACACCATTACTAAAGACAGAATAGTTAATGTAGAAAGCATACCCTACAGTCACAATGGTAAAGCGGATACCATTAATGAGAGCGAATGTTGTACTAATTAAGCTTTTTCAGATTTGGTTAATACTACTTCCGCTCAAATAGGTACGGTAGAGAGTATTCTCCAAGACAGGTCTAATGAATACATTAGAGCTATCACCAATAGGAATGATATAAATGTGATTAATGTTAGCAGCTCTATAAATTTAGGTAATTGTGGAGCACATTATAGGCCCAAAAATGGAAAAGTCATGACGCAAAGTTTAAATCAATCACCTCTGGGAGAACAAAAATCCACTCAATATGAGCTTGCACAAAATCAACCAGTCACATATTGCCGATTTTTGAAAGAGGATGCGGAATATGGACCTTTCTCTTAACACAAACTCTTTATTTTCCAGGAATTTTAATAATAATTTACAGATTAATACACCAAATTTAGCAAAATCGCGAAGCATACCAAATGCACAGGTAGGAAGGAAGCAGTGGGATAGCAACTGAGTCCAAAAGCGAAATGCATATGCCATAGTTACAAAATGGCAATGAGATCACAAACACAGATAAGAATAGAGAAGGTAGCAATGATGGAATTCATAAAAGGGATATGAGGCATGTACAAATAGATTTGGAAATAGATGATGATTTACAAATAAAAGGTATGAATAATAAATCTATTTATATTGATAATTATTTAGCACAAAATAACGCAGAGGTAGGAAGCAAAAGTGATATTGACGCAAATGTAATACAGGTAAACAACAGTAGTACTAGTAGTACCACAAGCATTTTTGTAAATCATATAGCTCACGCGAATATAGAGAATTTTGAAAGTGATAGACTGAACAAGGCATATGATACAATAGGCATGATGGATGCCAAAGTAAAGAGCAGTGAGGGAATATTAATTTCTAATAGTACAAAGAGGCAAAGTACTTGTGATAAAAACACGCAAAACAATATAATAAATAGGAATGAATATGAAAAGTGCACTTTCAATATATATATACAGGAAAAACAGAATATTAAATAGTACAAATAAAGTGAGTAGAAGAACAGAACCTGCATACACTATAAACAATGTAGAAGACGACTCTAAAAATTGTAATGAATTGCATAATAATTTAGATAGGGATAACTTTTTAAATAAAAATAGCTTAATGGGACATACTTTTTCCAACTCTCAGCAGGGTTTTCATAAATCTTAATCTAGTTTTACTAATATTTTACCTTTTGAATTCCATGATAGTTCTAATTCCTTCCATGATTTAATTATGAATTTTAATCTATCTTCCCCATTAACTTCCTTCGATGAATTTGATTTTCAACCTTTCAATGTCTTGCAACATATAAATCAATTTTTCTCAGGGCACCCCCGCTTCTTCTCAAAAAGACTTCTTAAACACTATACTATCTTTAAATGAAGCAGTGTTACCTAATTCATTATTAGCTTCTCATACTCTTGATTCTGAGCAATATGAATCGATCTCCAGGCCATCACTGGATGTATTTTTAGAACCTCAACCATCATTTAACTTATCTCATGTTGAAAATCAAACACCCATAACTACTTAAAGTACACAGCATGTTCAATATCATTCTCCTCTCTATCCCAAGGAATCGCAGCACTTCACTACTTTCACTTCTGAACATAATATAGGTTCCAACTCTTCCACAAATAGTAACGCTTTCTTCTTCTTTCACAAACAACTCCGCTATACCAATAGATGTAAACGCAAATTCTCAACCTTTAATTGGTCCTACATATTTTTTAGATACTAATATAACATTTAATAATTATACATTACTCAATAAACGCTTTTTGATCAACTCCGGAAGACATAGTAGTTTGGCAAAACGATCTCTTATATTAGAATTAGAAAACAAATTTGCTATAAATATACCACTCATGAAAACGCCTATCACTTTGAAATCTATCACAGGAGATGTCTTTGATCAAATAGGGACAACAGTCTTATATATTCACATATGCAACACTGTTTTACCAGTAAATTTTATTGTAATAGATTATTCTTTATGTGGATTTAAAGCAGACTTACTTTTAGGAACTAATTTTCTTACACAGCCAAATGTTAGATTTGAAGCACAAAAATTCTCTCTCTATTGTGTCAGACACCGGGTATGTTTCAATGCTTCTTATTCCAATATACCCACAAAGACAAAGCCTTCCTAAAACACAGGTAAACCACAACACATCTTTATTACTTTATCAAAATGAAACAAGCTTTGTAAATAATTTAATGATTGAAACTGACACAAAGTATAGGCTATCTATTATAGAAAATGTTACTCTTGAACCTTACTCTAAAATCACTTTATCTGTAAAGGCGTTTTCTCCAGCAAACCCCCCCCCCCCAAACCACTTCATTTTAAGTTCTGAAAACTCTTATCTTCATAACTATCTCTTTATAGTCAGCGTTTTGAGTTCTGTTAATAAAGGTCACGTTCTTTTGGACATTATAAATATGTCTGCAGCACATCACACATTGCAAACAAACACCTTTTTAACAATAGCTAACCCTCTTTTCACTCTTGAAACTCCTTTTGAAACTTCGCAAGTTAATTTAGCCACCAGCTCTAAAGGCCTCCGACACAATCACGGAAGATGTACAAAACAATAATTCAGGAGTCATTCAAAAATGAAGATGAATGTGCAACTTTAACAGACCCAAATCAACTGGAAGATGTTAAATCTTCTAATGGAATACAAGGACATCATAGCTTTAGAGGACGACGAGGTCCTAGTCTGTCCGCTAACAAAGTTTAAAATAACTCTCAAAGAAGAAGCGCCAAAAGTTATTTATCAGCCCCAGTACAGGTTGCAGCATAAATATTTAACGCAGATTGAGGAATGGGTTGAGGACTCTCAAAACAAAGGTTGCATAATACCCATTTCAAGCCGACACTCAGCTCCTCTTCTTGTGATACCGAAGAGAAACTCCGAGAAACCAAGGGTTGTGGTCGACTAATGTCTCCTTAATTCTCATACAGTCCTTAACCGATTTCTGTTGCCTTGTATTAACGACATCCTAAGTTCACTAGGCAACAGTTGCATTTTTACTTTGCTTGACTTAAAGGATGGCTATAACACAGTAGAAATTGAAGAAGACACGCAACCGTTGCTCGCTTTTAGAACAACAAGAGAACAATATTGTCCAACATGTTTAAATTTTGGATTAGCCAATGCTCCTTCTGCATTCGCAAAATTGATGGAATTAACATTACATCACCTGTTAGGCGATGCCTGCAGAGTTTTACTTGACGACGTTCTTATCATGGGGACTTCTTTGCAAAACCATCTTGAAAATATAAAGAAAGTCTTTGATTCATTTCGGAAAAACAAGTTAAGAATGAAGCTTTCTAAATGCAAATTTTTCAGGATCAGTTTACTCTTTCTAGGCTTCAAAATCTCTTATAAAGGAATCTCTCCTGATCCTATAAAACTCAAAACTCTTACAGCCTTCAAGCCTCCTACAAACATCTCGGAAATGAGGTCTCTTCTTGGTTTCCTAAAGTATTTTTCACATCTTTTGCCAAATTACTTAAAAAACCATTAAGCTGATTACAAAGCTGATACAAAAGAATACTCCATTACTTTGGGGTCCTGAACAACAAAAAGCTTTCGAAATTCTTAAAGATAAGCTCTTGTTACAACCACAGCTGTGTTATCCGGACTACAACAAGCCTTTCTTCATCAACACTGACGCTTCAAACGTAGCTCTGGGAGCAGTTTTATTTCAACTTGATGAAAACAACAAGGAAAAGCCCTTGTCGTTTATTTCTCAGTTGCTTTCTAAAGTGGAAACAAACTATTCCACTATAGAGCAGGAAGCTCTGGCAATAGTTTTTGCATTACGCAAATTTTGCAACACTGTTTTTGGTTATGAAGTGACAATTATCACAGACAACCAACCTTTAATTCATCTCATCAGGCACAAGCAGCTATCAGGCCGTCTAG
>JABUQX010074601.1:0-7500 GCA_015478945.1 Trachelipus rathkii | reverse complement strand
CCATCTCTCATAAAACTCTTATACTTCTTTTTAACAGACAGCATGCTGACAAGTTGGATCTTCTTACAAATAGCCTCCATTTCTTGTCCTAAGAGACAGCCAAAATTAAGCACTAGTGTTTTATTCTCTCTCCCTCAAGGCTGCACCCTAGTATCTGGAAAATATTCTTTTAAGTATCCCCCACACTCTTCTCTACAGACCAACCGGATTTCTAGAGAGCCACAGCTTCCTGATCACTAAGATACCTCCCATAATTTCCTTCCCAATATAACCTCCCTATCCTCCAAATTGAAATTGAAACCTATATACACGTATTGGGATGCTTCATTAGACACCATCAACCAAACTTTACAAACCCAGGAATTAATAAACATTCATTCTTTTTTTATATCCGGATTCTCTATTGTTATTGCTATCCTCAGCACTGTAGGAATCTGCTATGTTTATTTTAAACTTCGTCCTCCTCAGGTAATTCCTGCAGCACCTTCGGCAGTACCTAATATTCAGTACACCGTTGTTCAAAGAGCTCCCCTTCCTGAACCTAAGCAATTTCAAAATAACTATCCCACATTAGAACACACTTACTTGGATCCATCTGCAACCAAAGCATAAGTAATTAACTTTTTTTGGGGGGTAACGGAACTCTTTCCCCAGATTTTCATCTGTAAAAAGTTCAGTATAAACCAAAAATATATTTGGATTATATAACATCTAATTTTTAAGACGCAAGCTTCAAAATTCGAGAAAAGTTACATAAACTCTCGTTTTATTCTTTTCTTTCTTTTCGTTTTTCCTTTTCCTCCCTCCTTTGTGGACAAGCTGATAATTTACACCCCATGTTTATTTGTCTACCCCCCCTTTATACTGCAGATAAAAATATAAGGCGTCATTTAAGTTACCAACGAGCCTTTACTTGGTAAGTTGAAATTTCTTATAAGATCCTGTTATCTCCCTGCATCTTATTTAAAAATATACCATTTTTGTTTTCTCACTTAGATTTATTACACTTTTATATTTGCTTATTTCTTTGTTCCACCCCCCATCTCTCCCCCACTCACATAGAGTGACGCTCAACCCCCCCTCTCTTTTTTTTCTTCTTATTCTCTATCTGCGTTGTCGATAAACCTATTTTTATTTTTACTTCTATTTTCGGATTTTTGTTTTCTTCGACGATTTTTAACATTTCATAGACGTTTCTATTTACATATTCTTTCATTTAGCACAGTCTAAATTATTTACATCTACAGAAATTTTACTAAATAAATTATCATCCATTCTCCAGCTAGCACTAGCACCTTTTTTTTTATCTCACAAACAAATTTCAATCCCCCCTTCCCTCCCCCCCTTCACTCATGCGATCCGGTTGGGAAACAAGGTTGGAAAGGATTCTTATAAAGCGAATGAACCATTCAAGTCGTGTATCTTTTTTTGTGCTCATTGTGATTATTCTTGGTAAGCATTTTTAGCATCATTTCACATTTTATTTTTATAATTTTATTCCTAGAGTTGAAAGCCTAACCTAATTCGGTGACTTCATAAAATTTAAGACCTAAAATAGGCAAACTTTGGCTATACTTTAGTTAACGTAGGCCTACCTCAAAAGGGTGGGGCGGAAAAGTCACTGAAAGCACCATGGAATAGAGGTTTATTCTTTCTTCTCCTTCTTCCCATAAAATTTTGTTTTGCCATATCATACATTTTATAAATAAAAAATTTTTTTCTCTCAAGCATATATTTTTTAAAAAAGTTTTTTTACTATTATAAATTTTTTCCTACACGCTTTAAAATAGACTACTAAGGGCCCTATTTTAAAGCGCAAAGCCTTCCTTGCACTACCTACCTGCCCATTTTTTTTCTTTATTTAAAAAAATACTTGCAATTTTTTTGGGGGCATTTAAAGTAGTTATAATTTCTATCCTGTAACCTAGTGCACTCCAATTCAACAAAAAAAAAAAAAAACAAAAAAAAAAAAAAAAAAAAAAAAAAAAAAAAATGCTCAGAACCTGTAAAAATAGCATTTCCTTTCTTGCTCTTCATGAACCCATAAAACTTATACTTCCATACCCATACTGTATATATGGTGCGCACATTTTTATCTCTGAGTAATATGCAACTCTTGGTTCCAAGCAAAAATAAAGCCCTTAAAAGTTTTGGGTTTCCCTTGAAAATAAATAATAATAATAATAATGATACTGTGTTTCTTAGGTATGTGAGGGAACAGAACATACAGTAAGTTCATATGTATCAAAGAAGGGCAGAAGGGTAATCAGATGGTTTAGTATTTAGCCTGATAGTGGGGTTTAGGCAGTTAAAATGGCTTTAGTTTAAATCTGTATTTATGTTACAGATACTTGTATAACCCTATTGTGTATTAATTCAGATACTAAGGGTAAAATAATAATAATCCGTTAAAGTTGGTGTTTTTGTAGCAAAGAAAATCTCTATGAAATTTAAAAAGGGCGACAGTAAGTAGGAAAGACAAGATGCCCGGATTTTTGTGTTGATGAGATCCTAAAATTTTTGTTGATAGATTTTTTTTTCCTTTTGATAGCTTTATGATCATAGGAGCCACTAATTAGAACTTTTTGTTTTGCTGTAAATGATTAGCTTAGAATATTTTCCCATTTTTAGTGAAATTTTTTTTATATTTTTATTTTTTTGGTTTTTGATATATTTTTGAATAGACTTTACCGAAAAGTTTATTTGAAAATGAAAATTTGAACTTGTCGCCCCACTTACTACGAAGTTTTCTCCTCCACCTCAAAGACTTTGTGAAATTTTTTTATTTAAAATTATTTTTTTTCGTAATGTTATTTCTGTAACTTCATTGTCTAAATTTGAATATTCTAATAATAATAAGAATGGTATATCGAGTGTTTTTTTTTTTAATTTTTCATGAAGTTGTAGATTTTTGTAGAACATGTATATTATAATTTTAATCCAACTGGTATATTACTTTAATAATTATGATTTCCAAATTTGAAACCTGATTATTTCTTTTGTGCACTATAGAAGTTTTCCTTTTTTTTTTGGTATCAAATTTTAACAGTTTTATTCCATCGTTATATACATCGGTTATCTCCCAATTTTATAACTGTTCATAATCATGCCCTTCATAGAAAAGTTTAAAATCGGAAAATCTAATGACGTAATTTGCTTATGGTGATTTCTTTTAAAGTTTCGTGTAAAATTTTAGCAACCACTGCTACTATTTGGAATAATTTATTTATGGTATATTGGGTATTTAAAGTTTTAGTATGCCTCTATATTTTTATGTAATTAATCACAAGATGTGTAGGAAAAACTTATATATTTGGTATAATATTTATGGTATACTGGGTATTTAAAGTTTTAGTATGACTCTATAACATTTATACATATGATATTTCAAGCCCTAGATATGATAGAATTTCAATTTTTCTGGGTATTTAAAGTTTTAGCATGCCTCAATAATATTTTTATGTAATTTATCACAAGAGGTGTAGGTAACATTTATATATATGGTATTTCAAGCCTTAGATATGATAGAATTTCAATTTTTCGTTTAAATGTTTTAAAGATGTATAATTTTTCTTGTGAAAACCATTTTATTTTATTTTTTTGTTTTTGTAATTTCTTTTTATTATTTTTCTTTAGGCACTTTTCACTAAATTTTAAGCCTTGAAATAAACTGTACTCTCACTCCAATTCTCATTGGCATTATGCCTTAAAAACGCATTCAAGGCTATATCTCACATTTCTGAACACTGAAGGAATTTTTTTAGTGATATATATATATATATATATATATATATATATATATATATATATATATATATATATATATATATATTATATTATATATATATATATATATATATACATATATATAGGGTTGGGAATTTAAAAAAATCATTCATTTTTTTTTCAAAAAAACAACGCTTTTCTTTATTTAATTAAGACCATGGCCTAATTTTTTTGATTTTTTTTTTAGCTTTTTTTTAAAATTATTTAGTTTTCATATATATCAGTCTTTTTAGGGTATTTAGCAATTAAAATAGCAGTAATACATATGTTAAAAGAGGTATGCAATATATAGTGGAAGTTTTTAGTATTAATAAAGTTTTATTAGTGCTCTAAGGCATATAATTATTTACATTTCACATGATCTGATTATTATTTTATTATTATATTATATCTGATATTCATATATAAATTTTGAATTTTGATTTCCCTGACTTTCCGCTGACCAAATCTGGCAAATTTTCCCTGACCAGCGTGTTCGTTATTTTTTGGTGTATAAAAATATCTATTTTTAATTATTATTGCAGCCTAATTACGTTAGTTTCATACATTAAATTATTGAAAACTCACTTTAGAAATTCTAGTCCTGAAATGAATTTAAACAAAAATATTTTTTTTTAGTTAATAAGCCTATACTTACACATAGGCGTCCAAAGACTCTTTTTTTCATTTTTTTCAAAAGAAAACAGTTTTATTTATACAAAGAATAAATTAAAAGCTTAATTAATAGCCTAGTGAATAGGCGTCCACTGTACATCACATCAAAGTTCTAATGGGGAGAGTTTAGATTAAGCTTTTTTTCTGCAAGCATTTGAAATTTTGATTTTATGGCGGCTTTTCCTGTTAAGCCTTAGCTTTTAAACATTTTCTTTCTGCTGCTTCTTCAAGTTTTATTGATGCTGTATGGTAATTTTCTTTTTTCAACTTTTTATTCTTTTTTTTATTCTTTCTGTTTTATGACTCTTTGAGATGTTCTTCATATTCCTATGGGCAGCTCTTACATTTTGTCAACCATTTTTTGAGTGATCGGAACTTTATGCTACTTCTCATGAGATTTATAGAAATTGTGCCTGTTTCTTATTGAGTAAATCAGACTATGTTCTTTCAGATTCTCCACTAAAATTGCTTAATTTAATAGAAAACCTCCTTCCACTGTCGGATTTCATGCGCAAAATTATCAGTGCCTAATTTAATAATTTTGGCCCAATTCCGCATAACAATTGATTCTCAGTTGCTATAGAAGAAAAAAACTGCATCAGTTTCTCGAAGGACAATCACCATCCAAAATATTTTGAATTTTTAATTCAAGGGTAGAATGAGGTTCAACTGCAATAAGTAGAAGTATAAGTGCTTTTTCTTCTACTCAGGCAACAGAATCTGGTGATTCAGTTATTGGGTGTATCAATGCTTAGAATAAATCAAATCTTTGTTTCGCTTGTTCTGGTTGATGAAAAACTATACTAGGATCCCAATGATGAGAGCCCTTGGACAGGCTTGTCTTCCTTTCTGATATTTTCTAATATCTTTTTTCTGTCAATTTTGATTTGAACAGTCTGGCATTCAAGTTTGTCATGTAAATTTAATGCAAAAAGCTTAGTTTTTGGTTGTAGGCAGGCATTTTTACTGGACTTAAGAATTTTTTCCATAATAAGTACGAGACTTTGTAAATCTGTGAACAGAAATGAACCAAGGTTCAGTTAGTCCAACCAATGGTCGTTAAAGTTAAGTTTTTTTGTTTTTTTTTTTTTTTTTTGGCGTTGATTATAGTATTATAAAAAAATAATAAATACTTCAACCAGCTGCAAAGCAACTAACAAAATCAAATAATAATTTCCCTTCGTCATCCTCAAACAAAAAAAAAAAAAAAAGGAATAACATTTATATTCAATAGCTTCCCGTGGCCGATGGGGTCTAAAAAGAAAAGAATTAAACAAAATAAAGTCAATAAGTCATCAGTCTAAAACACATCCATGATATAATGCAAACTGACTTCAATCGGAAAAGATTTGAACTTGGAACAAGCTTCTGCTGTCAACTGAATAGGCGAGAATAGTAGGTTATTAGTGAACTAACTAGAAGAACAGGATTAGAAGTAGAGATTTAATGGTAATGTCATTCCGCATCCTCAGGCCCATCCCGCGCCTTTTTACATTCACCATTATAATACATTATCCATTCACCCATCACCAAAGACAACCCAAACAAGCATAGATTAATCAGTAAAGAAAAAAAAATATATCAAAAAATATCTGTAGCATGGTCCACATCAGATCAATGTAAATTTAATATTAACATGGAGAAAATTTTACAAAAATTTTTTTCACCCTGACTTTTCATGACTTTTTTTGGAATTTCCCCTGACTTTCAGCATCTTTTAAAAACGTTTCCCTGACTTCCCCTGACCAATTTTTTTCTTATCTTTTTTCCTGACTTTTCCTGAACTTTCCAGAAAGTGTGAACCCTGTATATATATATATTATTATCATATATATATTATATATATATATATATATATTATAATATTTTATTATATATATATATATATATATATATATATATATATATATATACTATATAATACTATATATGTATATCATATATTATTATATATCGTCAGTTGTAAGGGTTCTCCTTGACCCAGGGTGGCCTCAAACCTTCCCCCTCACAAAACCCCGCTATTCTCTCTTATTATGCTGCACTTTATCTCGCCTCTGCCAACTCAATTTCTTCAGATATTCGCTTACTGACTCAATCCAACTTTTTCTCTTCAATCTCTTCACGCGTCAGCTTTTCCAACAGTCTCACCATATACATCTGCTTAAATACGACTATCGATCTCCTTTCCACATGACAACCATCTCAACATACTTTCTTTATTCCTCTGTTTACCCCTTTCTTCACACCACACAACTTCTCTAATATGATATATCTCATTTTATCATTTTTCTCAACACCTAGCATGCCCTAAGATTGTCCATCTGGAAACACATTGACTTTAGATCTATACTTTCTTTATTCGCAGACGCATCGTTCACTACTCTACAATACACACAGGTAACAAACATCCGTCACTGGTACCTAGCACACTCAAAACTTAGTCTCTTTCTATCACTTTACATATGCCAACGATTTAATTGCACCAGCACCTTCTACATTTCCCACACCTACTTTCCTACTACAACTCTGCCATCATCCGTTCCCTTCTCTCATCAACGATATCCCTAATTATTTAACGAACTCAGCCTACCTACAACACCATATACTTGTTTTCACAGCTGCTCACTGCATTAACATACTTCACCTGAGGTGTCCTCACTTTACAACACATAACGCTAACTCTTAATCTTACGTTTACTTTCAAACCTCTTTTACACCATTGCAAACACCCGGCACATCTCTTCTACCATTCTCTCCAAACTCTTCAGATTCGGCCACACAAAATCCAATATCTCGCATATAATAAGTAGGCGCTTCTCTTTCATCTCATCATTCTACACCATTTCCTGTCACGCTGCACTTCAATTTCTTTCGTAACCCGCATCCATATCCAAAATTGGAATACCAGGAGACATACCTACCCTGCTCACATTCTGCTATTAGTACTAAACCAATCACTTTTAAAAACATTTAATTTATTTTTATACACACTTCAAGATCGTCATACATACTTTTGGGATTCCATTCAGCAAGCCTATCACAACACAATAATCACTAAAC